>AMCV02000039.1:787134-811682 GCA_000350065.2 Colletotrichum orbiculare MAFF 240422 | reverse complement strand
ATATATAATTAGAAGGTAAAATCTAATATATATTATATATAACTAAATATAGTTATTTATATTATATAAAATTCTATTTTAAATAGTTTAAATAGGATAAGGTTTATAGAGATAGTACTAGTACTTAAGGTTTAGCTAGTATAAATTCTACTTCTTAAATATATTATTTCTAATACTAATTTCTATATATATTTTTATATATAATAAATATACTAAAAATAATACTAAAAATAATACTAAAAATAATACTAAAAATAATACTAAAAATAATACTAAAAATAATACTAAAAATAATACTAAAAATAATACTAAAAATAATACTAAAAATAATACTAAAAATAATACTAAAAATAATACTAAAAATAATATTATAATACGTATTACTATATTTAAATATAATTAATAGTTATAAATAGAAAATCATATATTACTATAATTAGGCTAACTATTACTTATAGTATATTTTTAATATGAAATCTATAGATTTAGAGATATATTTAGTAAGGGTAATTCTAGTAATAGAAGTACTATACTTTAAGGTGTGGGGTAATATGAGGTTGTGGAGGCTTGACTGCTGATTTAGGTATAGTGGTTAAAAATACCAAAATCGTACGGTCCGAATAACTGCTACCCATGCGAGGGTTGGCACAGTCCCGATTCGGGACCGATGTCTACAATAGCTGGCAGAAGCCCGTGGCCCTAGCCGTATGCGGGCGACTATCGTCAAATCCTGGAAGCTATGGCGATAAGTTTTGCGGGTTTGTGCTATGCCTTGGTATGTATGTAGGAAAACTCGCCTTGTTGACCTGATTCGGCCACATGGGGCAGCGGAGGTGCAGACCTCTTCGGGAACAAGAGCCACAAGAGGTTGACTGCTGGGCAAATACCAAAGGCTCATGGCAAAGTCGTCTCATCGCAAAAGCCGGGGAATCCAATGCTTCAGGACCAGGTTTGCTGGACACCGGAGCCGGTGAGGTGGGTATCCCGCCATGCCCATGACTCCATACACAGCAAGGCGACGGAGGTTGGCCTCAAGAGACCGTGCTCTCGGAGAGAAGCCGGATTGACAGACACAGCCTCGAAAACGGAAACTGTGGGTTGGGTGCGGGAGATAGTCTCCCCCATCCCTGGCGTGAACAGGAGAATCGTAGGAGTGGCAAAGGCCTGGGCACGTGGAAGCAAACTGATGGGAAAGGAGGTTCAGGGGTCATGATACGAATGACAGACGCCAAAAGCTGTCAAAACTTCAGATGACAGCTACAAGTACAGATCACAACTGATCAAAGCATGGGTCGCTGATAAGGTTACTCGCAGTATCCGTACAGTTGTCGGAACTATAGGAGGCATCCGACAGGCATCCGAAGACATCCTTGTCGTCGTGAGGGTCTCGGTCGCGGTGGGGCCGATGAGTCCGCGATGGTCGACATCAACAAACGGCTCTTTCAGACTTTTGTCCACCATCTCGATATCAAGCATCGAGAGAAAGAAAAAGCCATCCAAAGGGGGGGCGGGGCACGTCTCCTTGAATTTGCTCGGTCGAGTCTTTGGTCAAATCGGTTCTTGGCATTAATCAACCTCCAGCACCGATCAAGGTTGTTAGCTGCGGCATCCATGGTCCATCCTCTACCCCCTCTAGAGTCTTGGCAACTCCGCCTTGCGGCTCCCACGGTGTCATGTCTCGGGAGTAGAAGTATTCCAGGCCTGACGATGAGGAATGAGCTGTCAGCCCGTCGCAGCGTCTCCCTGCTGGGCAAACCTGGTGGCCGGGTTCCTGTGGGCAATACCACATAGCTTAATCTCTTCTCAGTCCGGCCTGGCTCTCCGATTGGACCGCTTCATACCGGTCGACAGACTGTCACCCTGCCAAGTAAACATTCTCACATTCTCAGAAATTTCGGGAAGCTGCTAATTATCCTACTGCCCCTTACGGTCTTGACAGTATCTATGAAAGGGCTTGGGTGTTGTGGTGGTGGCAAACGCTCGCTTCCCGTGCCTCTTGTCTGCATGCTGCTGTGTTCCTGCGTATACCAAGGGTCTCATAATCCACTGTCCCTTGCATGCGATTCTGTGATTACACTGCTGAGACTCTATGTATTCCAAGAACCCGACAGCAGGTCACCATCCCACGCCAACGCCGGCACGCGGAGCAAATCTCCAGACGTCTCCATCGACAACACGAAGAAGAAGAAATCATGCAGGAATCTCCCGAGCCCGCATTTATCACATCCACCAATGACCTACCGATCCGTAAAGACACCGGTCGAGGCCCACTGTTGACAGCACCATCGCGGCCGGTGCTTGGTAGCTACCTTGACTGTAAGGATTCTGGCTCAGTTGGCCAGCTTCCAGGAGCAAGATGCCAACCTAGTGTTGTCTTCCTCGTGAACAGGGACTGGTTCTCCCTTCCAAACCGCGTATATAAGTTCTCTCTGCCGCGTTTTCGTCTTGGAACTCTTCTGCTCCTCACCACACTCTTTCAACCTTGAACCAACTACTTCATTCATTCCTTCTTCGGTTACGTGTGTTAGTTATCCTTCAAGATGCAATTCTTCAAGTTCGGCCTGGTGCCTCTGTTGGCCGCTGTCCCCGCCCTTGCCTGCAACGGCTACGCCGGCGGCGTCCCCAAGGCCACCGGCACCGTCTCGTCCAAGTCGTACATTGAGATCAAGTCGGGCCAGGTCTACGACGGAAAGTGGCAGCGCTTCGACCGCGGCTCTGGCGCCTGCGGCGGCCAGTCCGAGGGTGGTGAGCTATGATTTCTCCCTCCAACTCTTTCGCCAGCGTGATGAGCACACACACAAAGGCCATTGCCAGGCAAGAAAACACGGTACTGACACAAAAGAAAAAACAGACTACAAAGACTCCGTCTTCTACATCCAGGCCGGCGGCACCCTGAAGAACGCCATCATCGGCAAGAACCAGGCCGAGGGCGTCCACTGCAACGGCCACTGCACCCTCGAGTTCGTCTGGTTCGAGGACGTCTGCGAGGACGCAATCTCCATCAAGAACGACAAGGCAGGCACCCAGACGTGGATCATCGGCGGCGGCGCCTACCACGCCTCCGACAAGGTCATCCAGCACAACGGCTGCGGCACCGTCAACGTCATCAACTACTACGTCGAGGACTACGGCAAGCTCTACCGCTCGTGCGGCAACTGCAAGACGCAGTGCAAGCGCAACATTTACCTGGTACGCGGGAAGAACTCCCATCCCCCCCTCCCTCCCTCTATTCTGGCCCCGCCTGTGATGCTGACACACGTCTTGCAGGAGGGCGTCACTGCCAAGAACGGCGGCGAGCTTGCGGGCATCAACTCCAACTACAAGGACACGGCCACGCTCAAGAACGTCTGCTCCGACGCCAAGACCAAGTGCCAGATGTACTCTGGCTGCGCTGGCGGCTGCGAGCCCAAGAAGTCTGGCGTCTGCTCCGGCTAAGCGTTTGCGGTTACGTACGAACACCGTGTCTCTGGCTGTGACGAGATGTCTTTGGGCCGTTGCAGTGACGGCCAGGTGGGCAGGATCTAGCAAGATCGTTGCATCTTAAGGTTATATGTAGACCTTTGACCCGGGCTAGCCTGGGGCTGTTCATATTCTTGTACATACACATCAACATAACCACGTAAATATTACACTTTCGGGCAGAGTTATTTCTAACTTATGTGATGTGTTTCGAGTCATCTGTTCGAAAGGTCGAGACCGACAGTTGTAGGGAAGGAGGCCTGTCGACAACACTGATCTCGAAGCATTCCATCTAGCATACCTACATCACTTCGGCAATCACCTGGATAATAACTGAATTCTGGAATGCTAGCAGTAGCAGCTATGCTAATATGAAGCGGTGGAACCACCCACAAGATGATTCAAGGCGAAGATTGACAGTCTTGAAGTGTCTGTTTTCCTGAAGCTGGGAATAACACCGCCAAGTTGAATGATGGTCTTCTGTCACGTCTCCTCAAGCTGAAACTCAGAGCTTGATACCACTTTATCCGACAACAGCATCATCCAAAAGCTTGCCGTTGATAGCTGACATAGAAACAGCAAAAGTACGAAGCAAACCTTCTTTTCCCTCGAAGCGAGAATCTCCCTCGACATGGTCAGTTAATATATCGGAAAGATGGATGAAGATGCCCCAGTGTGGCGACCTCATCCGCAGCCCTCTCCAAGCGATAATCACGACTGCCCTGCTCGCGCTTCTTGTTCTCCCACTTCTGATAAGCCACAAGACCCAACGACGCGACAATGACCGAGGCAGCCGTGGCGGTGTTCAAGCTGTTGCCGATCCGATAGCCAGTTTTGGCGTCGGTGTTGATGTAGCTCCAGGTCGCCACGATGGATCCTGCACACGAGCGTCAGCCAAAGAAATCCCAGCAGCAGTTTGCCGACAACGACCTACCAATATTTGCCAGACCCGAAACGGCACCGTTCGACACGTTGCGAACGGTATCGGGCGCGGCGTTGGCCAGCGTCCAGCTCAGGACCAACGTCCCGAAACTGTACCCGCCCGCCGTGTTGAGGAAGATGGCGGCGTACCGCGCCTGCGCGTCGGTCGAGGCCAGCCAGATGGAGTACCCGACGACGTTGAGCCCCGCGCAGCACGCGATGGCGACGCCGTGCCGGCGCGTCTTCATCGTGACGTACGACACGCCCAGACCAAAGACCATGCCGACAATGGGCGGCGGCACGGACAGCAGCTGGATGCCCACGGTGGAGCGGTCCGGGTAGTTGAGCCGGAGAATGGTGACGGTGAAGATGGACAGGCCCTGCACCGTGATCTGGTCGCACGTGTAGATCCACGCGCCGACGAGCACGTTGACGTTGAGCAGGCCGCGCCTGACGAGACCCCACGTGACGCGCTCCTTGTGCTCGCGGATGGCGGGCTGGTCGCGGAACAAGCGCGCCATGGCGAGGGCGCGCTCCGGCTCGGTGAAGATGCGCGTCCGCGAGGGGTCCGCGGGGAAGAGGTACAGCGAGACGACGCCGACGCCGACGGTGACGACGCCCTCGACGAGGAAGATGACGCGCCAGGACGCGACGGGGCCGACGCGGCCCAGGGACAGCAGGCCCGAGGCCAGCAGGCCGCCAAAGGCGCCGGCCAGGCCCGCGGCGCCCAGCATGAAGAGCGACACGCGCAGGGTGACCTCGCCGCGGCGGTAGTAGCGCGAGACGACGTAGCTGAGGCCGGGGAACTGGAAGGACTCGGCGAGGCCGAGGAGGAGGCGCACGGCGTAGAAGCTGCCCTCGTTGCGGATGAAGGCGGTGCCGAGCGTCACGAGGCCGAACGCGATGCAGCTGGCGGGCAGCACGACGTTGCCGAGCCTCTTGACGACCAGCGCGGCCGGGATGTCGGCGAAGAAGTAGACGCCGTAGTACAGGCACGCGCCAATGTTGAAGCCGTAGGTGCCCAGGCCGAGGTCGGCCTCCATGCCCGCCACCTTGGCGTTGCCCAGGTTCGTGCGGTCGAGGAACGTGAAGAAGTACTGCCGGAGAGTTTTGGTTACTATGAATTCTGGGAGAAAGGGACTCCGTTCACAGAACGCACCATGAGGAAGATCATGGGCAGGACTCTCAGATCCTGCTTGCGCCGGAGTTTGGCTTCGGCGACGGGGTCGATGATGTAGTTGTGAGCTGCCTCTGCGTCGACCTCTTGCGGTTGCGCCACGGCCGACACGAGGTCGGCGGGGTTTGACTTCTCATTTTGAGAGACTGTGTCGGACATTGTAAAGGTCTGTGATGTTCGCGGCCTCTGTGCAGGTGAAGCACCCAGGCTTTGATCAATTCGAAAGCTGACGGCTATTTAACATATGAGATCTCTCCTACTCCCCGGCATCGCCAAGCCATCCGGGGTCGAGATGCAGTCGCCAGATAAGACAGGCCAATGAGCGACGCTGCCACTATTGCCCAGCTCCCCAACGCTTTCACCCGGTTGGCTTAACCGGACATCTTGATCGCTGGGGAACAAAGGTGCGATTTGGACCTGGTGTTGAGTTTCGCAGCCCCCTTGACCGCGGTGACCGTCGCTTTCGGCAAATGGCGACGAGCTGGAGTGTTTTGGTTTACTGACGACAAGTTTTCAACAACACGAGGGGTACTCAAATGATTCATGTAAGGCGAGAAAAGTTCAATCATAGCTGATGATAACGATGAGTGTTTGTGGAGGTGGACGAGATAAGATGACATCTGGGGTGGCGGTTATCCAACCAACTGGAGCCCAGGAGTGTTCGGCCCGCGATTCATCAGACGCAGTGCTATATCCGAGATATGCGGCTGTAGCCTCGATAGCTTCAATGGTCAGATGGGATCTAGACCATTGTACTGGAGATAAGAAATCGATTACCAGTGAGGGATCAGTTTAAGGTGAGTAGCCGAGGAAGATGGTTAACCAAGGTGATATCAACCATTCGCGTTCAATATCAATGTCGCTTTATTTTATTCCAAAATCCTACATGCAGTTGTTCCCCGTCGGGCCCCGTGTACTGACGCCAATCCACTCTTCATCATCATCGCCCGCGGGCATCATAATCGGGCCCGCGTGATATCACTGAGTCTCCGCTGAGAGGGCGGGCTCAGGATCCGTATTTGTCAATCAACCGTCTTTTGCCTGCAGAAGCACGACGACTTGATCGGCACGTCTGCCACCGCAAGAGCCATGTTCAACTGCGGCTTCAGTATCTTGGCCTCTGCCGTCCGCCCCAGCTTCACGAGACACTCGTAGAACCCGTGCAGCGCCCAGACGTTGTTCGGGTGCCGCAGGGCTCGGGGGAGTGTCTCGTCGATTCCCAAATCTGCGCTGTAGACAGCCGCGGCCTCCGCAACGTGTCCCTGTTCGAGAAGCAATGCACCGAGTGCGTGGCGCGTCGGTTGCATCCAACCCCACGGCTCGTCGTAAGGGAGGGCGTCGTCTCTCTCGACAGACGTCCGCAGGTGAGCGAATGCCGTGCTATAATCGCCCTTTCTGTAGGCGAGCTCGCCGTCGAGCATGGCCTCGGCAATCATGAGCGTCTCCCTGCAGGGGTTGTTGAATACTATCCGAGACGGGGGAACGCGCTTCACGGCTTCGAGGAACAGGAGCCTTTCTTGCTCGGCCTCTGGTACCCTCCCCGTCGCCGCGAGAGCGACTCCCTTGGCGTAGTGCGTCATTGCCGTTGTTGTGCAGTAGAGCTGCGGGTCGCTGGGAAGCTTCAACGCGAGAATGTCTTTCCATCGACCAAAACGGATGAGAGCATGCATTCGCATGCCCAAAAAGCCCTCGAGCCAGTCCGCCATGGGCGGCGACTTGACGCGCAGCAGGTCCTCCGAGATGGTAGCCTCGAGCTCGTTGATTGTCTGAATCGCAACCTGGGACTGCCCGCACAGCATTGACGCGTAGAGTCTGAAGTGGAAGTCGTGCGATCTGTACAGGGTGTAGAAGTTGAGGGGTCCCTCGTTGGCAAGGAACTTGGAGTCGGCGCGAATGGCGTCCGAGTTGGAGGCGATCGCGCGGCGGTATTGCCCGCAGAGGATATCCAGGTGAGTGGGCATGTGCTCCAGGTGGCCGGCGTCCGGCACCAGCCCGCGCAGGTTGTCTGCGATGGTGAGCGCTGCTTCGGGGGTCGGCGACATCTCCATGAGATGGATGTAGAGATGCAGAAGGCCGGGATGTCGAAGAGAGCCCTCGAGCTTGAAGGTGCGGTCCATGACATCCTTGATCTCGAGCGTCCTGGCCCCGCGGGTCGGCTTCCCCGTTTTGTAGTCCCACAGCTTCCACGGTGTGACGTTCATCGTGGCGTCTGTCCAGAGTGCGACCACGTCCAAGTCGTTGGGATACGCCTTCAGCACCGAGTCCATCGCCCGAGCGTAGTCCTGGTTCCATTGCGAACAGTCGTCAGCGGGGATGGGCTGCGGATATCGACAGAGAAGGGCGTTGATGAGTCCGATTTCGACGTTTGACGCCTTGGAGGAGTGCTCTCTAGCCTGCATGATGATGTTGTGAGCCCGCCTCGTCGTCGTTGCGAGATCCTCTCTGTCGAAAACCTTCCACGGCTTGTTGTAGTTGGGTCCTAGGACGAAAGCCAATCCCCAGTAGGCCATCGCACACGAGGAGTCGTAGCTGATGGCCTTCTCGAAGCACCTGGCCGACTCCTCGTGGTTGAAGGCATACGCCCACGTCAGGCCGCGGTTGAACCACAGCTGAGCATCCTTACTGGTAGTGGTGACGGGACGATGAAAGCTGCCGAGGTTGTAATACGGCGAGACCACCGCGGATGAAGTGCCCTTGCCTCTCATGTTGGAGATACTTGGCGCTACCGTTGGATGAGGTTGATCTTCAAAGATGGTGGGCGGCCGGGATCGTTGTTGGGGAAGAATGCCAGGGCGCGTCATTGGCCGAGACAACGGAAGTCAATGATGTATTGGCTCTGGCTGAAGTCGACATCGGACTATCTTTTCGCCGTTTCCCCTCACCCAAGCTGTCCTTGAGGAACACAAACGTTACCTGGGACAGCAGTGAAACATGGTTGTCCATGCCATCGGTCGTGCACTGTCCTTATAGTATGTTTGGCATAATACTCATCACCGGAAGTTGAGCTAGACAATCTGTCCATATGTGCTGGCTTTGATCGGATCAACAAGGGCCGAACATTCCCGGAGACCGGCGAGATTAGTGGGGCCTGTTCTCCGGAGCGGGGCCGGCTGAAAAGACATCCGGTGGCCGAGACTGAGCCGTAAGACCGCGGTAGTTATCACACTGACCCCATTTTCGTGGTAAAATACCACGAGTATAGCCTGGATGTGGCGTTTCTTTGGTTTGGAAGTAAAATGACTTGATTTACGATCCGCTCTGTGGGCTGGACAGTCAGTTTGGTCAGCGATCCATCAAGTTAGCTGATACTTGCTCATAAATCGGAGGACGCTCATCAAACTACACTCACGAGCTCTAGTCTAGATTTAATCAAGAGAAACGAGACGATGAGATTCACGAGGCAGTGAAAGACGAGTTCGCCACTGTGTTGCTTCATCGTATGCGGCCTTCTCAAAGTAGTCGACTGCAGATTTCGGGGTCTTGATTACTGCTCAAGGGTTGCGCTGCCGCTGTCCCCACCGTGGGCCGGGGGAAAGCCGGTGATTCGGGAGTAAGCCGAAGCCTACGCCCTCTAAGAATAATTGCATAGCTTGTCGTCGTAAGCATGTTGATCTCTTACCAGAAATTTTGGAAAGGTGTTCTGACTGGAGAAAGTGCGCTGTGGAGCCACTTTTACCAGCTTTGATTCAAACACCTAGCCTGCTCCAGTCTCCAGACGTCCCGCAGTGGGATGGCCTGTTTGCGGCATCTAGCAGCGGCTCCGCCGTTGCACCCGCAACCCCAGACTTCGCCAACATAAGCCTTTGATCAATGGAGAAGATGGGCGGCGGCTAGCACCCGATATTGCGTGGCCTCCACCGTCTCCGCTCGAGTTGCCCAGATGACTTGGCGCGGGGAAGCTCAAAGGTCGATCTCCGTCTAAGCAGGTACGAAGCTTCAGGCAGTGGGAGTCGCCATTCCACGAGTTCTCGGCCTGACGGAATGACGGTCAAGCTCACTACCTAGTAGTTGAGTTGCTGACACCGACCTTTTCAACTGATGGATGACGCCTGGTCAGTGCCCAACCAAATCACCGGCTCGACTGACGATCCAAGAGACACAACGCTGTTTGAAAGAGTTGCTTCCGCTTATAGCCATCGATGTGACGTGCTTCAGAGTCAAGCTCCACAACTGTCGGACTCTGGATCTCACGGCTTTATCCCGATCAGTCGTAAAGGCGATGGGGCCTATCGGCTTACAGTCACGCATCTCTTAACGCCCTGCCGGTGACATTAGATAGTGAACTCGATGGCAATTAATCCGCCGCAAGTATTTCTCGTTGTCGTATAAAGGCCCGAGTATTTAGCATGTTCATGTCGACGTTGAGCACGACCCGGAGCGTCATTCAAGCCTTTCTGTGGACACCATCAAACTCCATTGTTCTATTTTCAATTTCAATTTCTTTCTAGACTCGAATTGCCCATAATGTCTACCTTAACACCAAAAGACAACAAAACTCCCAACATCGATGGGACGACGTCTTCTCCCACCGCAGACGAAGATGCTGCCTCGATTCAGCTCAAAGAAACACAGGAGCCGAACCGCATGGCGGAGGCACAAGCCATGAGCGAGGAAGAGATTGCAGACATTGAGAAGAAGTTGAAGAGGAAGCTTGATGCCCGTCTGCTGAGCGTCGTCTGGGTCATCTTCATTCTCAACTATCTTGACAGGGTAAGCTTTGACCGAGATCATACACCCCACGTCTTATTATTTCTAACACTTGGACAGAAAAACATCGCCGCAGCCAAGGTCGCCGGTATCAAAGACAGCTTGCAGCTTACTGATACCCAATACGAAACGGCCGTCTCGATTCTCTTTGTCGGGTACATTCTCATGCAGATTCCTTCCAACATCTACCTCACCCAGATCCGACCGTCCCTCTTCATCCCACTCTGTGTCGTCATCTGGGGTGGTATGTCCGCCGCCACGGGTGCCGTGACCTCGCTGTCGGGTCTCTACGCCGTCCGCTTCTTCTTGGGTATCGTCGAGGCAGCATTCCTCCGTAAGTGCCTTGTGCGAGTCATTATGCTTCCTGCTAATCGGTTGAAGCTGGTGCTTTGTTTCTCATCTCCTCCTGGTACAAGAGAGACGAAATGGGCTTCCGAGGCGCCATTCTCTTCTCTGGCAGCCAGCTTGGAAGTGCTTTCTCCGGTCTCATTGGTGCCGGCATTCAAAGCTCTCTCGACGGTGTCAGAGGTCTCGAATCATGGCGTTGGCTATTCATCATCGAGGGTACGAGCTCGTCCATCTCCTGCAGACTTATGCTGACAATCCAGGGTGCATCACCGTCGCCGTGGGTGTCTTTGCAGTGTGGCTGCTGCCCGACTGGCCCTCCACCACGTCCTGGCTGACCCCCAAGGAGCGAGCCCTGGCAGAATGGCGCCTGGTCAAGGATGCCGGACAGGTGGACGAAGACGACGAACCCTGGTCGTACGGCTTCAAACTCGCTCTGATGGACTGGCGCATCTACGTCTTCACATTTCTCTTCATCTGCATCCAGGTAAGCACCTGAATCCCCACCCGCCTACACACAGCCGCCCCAACACCGCCAGGTCTGCTCCGCCGTCGGGAACTTCTTCCCCGACATCGTCGACACCCTCGGCTACGGCAGCGTCACGACTCTCCTGCTGACCGCCCCGCCCTACCTCGTCTCGCTGTGCGTGTCCATCGCCAACAACTACTCGGCCGACCGAAACCACAACGCGAGCTTCCACATCGTCTGGCCCATGTGCGTGGCCATCACGGGCTACATCATCGCCGCCACGACGCTCAGCACGGCGCCGCGGTACTTTTCCATGTTCTGCATGACCGTCGGCGCGTACGGCACCAACGCCGTGCTGCTCGCATGGGTCCAGAAGACGATGATCAGGCCGCGCATCAAGCGCGCCTCGGCGGTTGCCATTGTCAACGCGCTCGCGAACACCAGCCAGGTAGAGTGTACACCGCAGCTTTCCCTGAGACGGCAATGCTGATGTTAGGTGTCAGGTGTGGACGTCGTATCTCTACCCGGACTCCAACGCCCCGCGCCACGTGTTGGCGATGAGCGTCAACGCCGGCGGAGCCTTCCTGGCCATCTGCACCGCGCTGGGTCTACGGTTCATCCTGCTGCGCTACAACAAGCAGCTCGCCGGCGGCGAGAGAACCGTGGCCGAGGTGATGAAGGGCGAGGCGGTCAAGGCCATTGCGGGCGTGAGCTCTGAAGAGAACCAAAGGCGCAAGGAAGCTTTCAGATTCGATGCCTAGTATACCTAGATCTGGTATTGCGTCAAGATGCATCACAGAGTTGAACAAAAATCTGGACGTGATTTTACATCTAGAGACATAGATCCTGTTCAGCTTGGACCTGGTATTTTATGTAGTTATACGTATACTGCCTCAAGCGGCGTACGCATGCGATCCCCCAACCTCCGTCTCGTTCGCGATACCTCCCGTCGTCGACGGTCCTTGGTAGCCCTTCCGGGCTCCAATAAACCACCACAGCCCAACAAAAACAGTGAGCCCGCCCCATATCAGACACGCGTAGTTCATGCTCTGGGCGTCGGTTGGCAGCGCGTACGGGAAGCAGTAGATGACGAACCAGACGGTCATGTACGTGCAGGCCACGCCGTTGACGACGAAACCGACCCATCCACGCATGTGGAACGGCCCGTAGGCGACCCTCCTCCTCCCGGCTAGCAGGTTGGGGAGGATCGCGGCGAGATAGGAGCTGCTGGACAAGAGGATGAAACTCCCGACAAAGGCGTTGAAGGCCGTCGTGCTGCCGACGTAGATGGCGCCGAGAAGCGTGACGAGCAGCGCGGAGAGGACGGTGGACCACATCGGCATGCCCAACCGCGGGCTGACGCGGCCCAAGACGGCAGGCCGGGGCGTCGCGCCGTCGCGGGCGAGAGCCCAGAGCGTGCGGCCGCAGGTGATGTAGAGCCCCATCAGCGTCAGGCCTATGCAGACGAGCACGAGGGCGAGCAGGCCGGTGGCTCCGGCCGGAGACCCGGTGGCCTGGCGATAGATTTCCGCGATGGGGTACGGCGAGGTGAAGAGCGCGTCGTAGTCGTTGATTGCGTACATGACGGTGACCAGGTAGCAGAACCCCGTGACGAAGCCGATGCTGAGCTGCAGGCCCAGGGCGATGGGGACGTTGCGCTGCGGGTTGAGGATCTCCTCTGCCAGGTGCGTCGTCGCGTCCACGGCTCCGACGCTGAAGGCGCCGTTGAGCATGCCCGCGAGGAAGACGAAGCCGTCGGGGTAGCCGACGTCGGCGGTCCACTCGCTCCATACGAACGACGAGGATGCGTGCGGCGGCCGTCCGCCGCGACCTGGCATCACGGCGACGACGACGATGGTGACGAGGAAGCCCGCCAGGATGGCAAATACGCCAAAGTCGTTGATCCGCGGCATCGCCGTGTTGGCGAGACACACCATCGCGCAGGCCAGCCACGTGGCGACGAGGTACACGACGAAAACGTGCCACGGCCGCGCCTCGAAGCCGGCGTGGTTCAGCGCATACATCTGCACGACCGCGTTGCCAAAGATGGACGCCATGCTCGCGGCGCCGAGTACCCAGGCGAGGTAGTTCCACCAGCCGGCGAAGAACCCCACGGCGCGGCCCCAGCGGCGACCGGGCGTGACCGAGGCCCAGTGGTAGACGCCCGCCGACGACGGGATGGCGGACGCGAGCTCCGCGATGCTGGCGGCGACGGTCCAGTAGCACGCGCTCACGGCGATAAACTCGTACAGCACGCCCGGCGGCCCGCCGTTGAAGATGGCGACGAGGATGGAGCCGCCGATGGCGGGCCAGACGTTGCCGACGACGAGGCCGACGCCGGCGAGCGAGAGGAGGTTGAAGTTGCGCCGGAGCTCCTGGACGTGGCCGGACGCGTTGATGACGACGTCCCGGTTGTCCGACGACCGCGCCGTCGTCGACTTGTTGATGGTGCCGGCATCGTCGTCGTGGAGTTTCTTGTCGCGGTCCATCGCGGTCTGCCAAGGGAGAGATCTGGAGATTGCCAAGCTGGACAAGTTCAAGAGGGGAGAGTCCCAGGAACGAGAGCCTCCACGGTCGACATTCAAGGACTGGACCGGGCCGGTACTCTCAGGTCACGATATCGTGCAGATTCAGGGACATGACCAAGAGAGATTCGACACCCATGTTGATGCACCTGTTCTGCCGCCGTCGGCGCTGGCAGCCCGCGTAAGTCCAGAGTCAGACAGACGCCCGGCGGCCTGGCGTGTAGCGTCCGAAGACGGCTCGCCCTGTCGCGGAACCATCCCTTTCGAAACCGGTATCGCCACTAGCTGTTGGACCCCTGGTGGCCGGGCCGCGAGATGACTGGACGACGGACTTATCTGCACAGACTACCGACCTTCTGAGTGGCTCCGTAAGTGCATCTCCTTGGTAGATGTCAGCTCGTTACATCGACCTGTCTGATTGTGGTTAGAATCGTGGCCAAGAATCTGCCAGCACCCCAGCATTGTTGTGATAAGTTGCGTAGGAGAAGATTCGAGTGCCATTTCCCCCAAAGCCGATGGGGCCGGAGGAACAGTCCCGTCACCAAGACCTCTCCACGGTCGAGATGCCGGATTGCTCCACTGATTGCATGGGCAAGCGAAAATCTTACGCGAGAGAAACTGACGATAACGCGGGGAACTTGTGGGTAGGTTTGCCCAGGCCAGTCTGCAAAGCACGGAAGAAATGAATGCACACTTACGACTACCCAAGTTGACGATACTGTGATATCTTCAATAACACTGGTTACGACGATAGCAACGAAAATGACAAAAAAAGGGGGACGAGAAGCGATAACAAACGATGACAGCGGACTAAGATAAGAGACCCTGACGAGGGACGATCAGCGCACTTAGCCGATCAGATATCTGACCCACTTTTATCAATCAACCAATCAGATATAGCCAGTTTTCTATTTCAAACAGTCAATTTTTACCCCTAAATTATATCTAATTAATTTGATATATTTGATATAAGTAGAAATATAGAATAACTATAATCTACTTTCTAAATTAATAAGAAATTAATAAAAAAAGGATATAATTATTATATATTTTTAATAGGATTCAAACCTATAGTACTTAATACTATAAATATAAACTAAACTCTATTATTATTTATACTATAAAAATAGTTATTATTACTAAACTAATAATTTTTAAGAAGTATAAAAGTTATTTTAAGAAGATTTAAGTTAGTGATATACTTAATATAAAAAAATCATATAACTATAACTTAATATATACTCTACTTATAATAACTAATAACCTATATTTACTACATATTATATCTATATTAATACTACTAATTAACCTTCTTTTATACTATTATTTAAATCTAATAATAATTTAAACTATATTTAACTTCCTTCTATTTTAATCTATTATTTCTTAGATTAGAAAAATATCAAATACTAATAAGGTATTATCTTAAGATCTTAATAACTATTATGATAGGCCTAAACCTAAAGCCTCTTTTATTATATAAGTAATATATACGCATAGGCCGTAGGCCTATATCTATAGCATTCGTCTTCTAAATAGTAGTAGGAAACATATAATTCATATATTACTCTACCCTTTAGATTTCAGAATACTACTTTTATAATTAAGGTATTTTTTATACTATAGATCTATAAATATAATATTTTTTATTTAATATATTTTTCTAGATTTTTCCCCTTATTTTCTATTACTATAAGACTAGGTTTAGAAGAAGTTATTTTATTTATTTATTTTAATTATTCCAGTCTAAATAGCTAACACCTATTTCAATAATATTTAGAAGTAGATTTATTTCTTTTTAGTCCCTTATAGATTAAAATAAGGAGGCACTCTTATACTATCTTAGATAGATTAAAGTTAGAAGATATAATATAATATTATTATTCTAACTTACTAGATAATACTAAGAACCTTAAGATTTATAAATAGAAGCCTTTTAAGTATTAAATAGTTATAATAAGTTTATTTATAGATTTAATACTAATAAATAATAAAGAATAATAACTATATTTAAACTATAAATTAGTAGGAATATAAAAGACTTTAAAAATAATATAAGAAACCTAAAAACCTATCTATTTTTTTCATAAAGTAAAACTAAATTCTTAAATTTAACTTAGAATAAGTATTTTTAATTTATAATAATATAATAAAAAGATAAGGAAGAATCTTATCTTAATATAATAGAAAACCTTAAAAGAGTCTTATAAAACTAATAAATCTAATAAGACTAACTTACTAGTTTTTATTAAAAAATAATAAGATAGTTCAAATAGAAAAAATAAGTTAATAAAGAAATAAGTTATTTATAAATAAAAAAAGAAGATATATAAAAAAGAATACGATATATAATTATTATATAATAAATTATAATTAAAATAATTAAAAAATTAGGATATAATAAAAATAAGTTTGATCTTTAAGAAATTTAATATAAGAAATAAATAAGTAGATTTACAGACCTAACTTTATATAAAAATATAAGTTAAGTATTTTAAGAAATCTAAAAAGAAGAATACTAAGAAGATAAGTTCTAATTAAAAAAGCTATTTTTATATATATTACTAGAAAAAAATTACTTTATAATAATATATCAATACTTAAAAAATACTTAAAAATATAATAATAGTAACAATAACTATTAAATAGTTAATTAAAAATAAAAAGAAAACTCTTAAACTTCTTTACCTAACTATAGTAAAATTCTTATTTAATAGACTAGCTTTTAAAAAAATTCAATTTTACATAATAGCTACTCCTAATAAGTCTAAAGATACTTCTTTATCTAACTATAAAGGAGACTATAATACTTAGATACTTCTTATATAAATTCCTAATAATTTACTTAACTATTTAATAATTATAAAAGAATTTATAATACTTTTAAAACTAACTATAACCTAACTAATAATAGCGAAAATAGTTTTTTAATCTAAGAATACTCTTAAGTTTATAAGAAATAATATTTCTAATTTCCTAGATAACTATAAAGCTATATTAAAGATTTCTAGTAAGTTAGAATATAAGATAGTTACTAAAGTCTCTTTTTATTATAATATATAGTATAGATATATTATTGAAATTATAGTAGTTAATAAGTATACCTAAAAAGATACTAGAGATATTCTTATAAGAATCTATAGTATTACTAATCCTATAACTAGCTATAATCTTAATAAAGAATTTTATACTATAAATTATAATACTAACCTAACTTTAGATAACTTAGTAGGAATAGTTAATTATTTAATTATTATAAATAACTTTTAAGAGAGAATAAGAGTCTATAAAGATATTATTTTACTTAATACTAACTTTATCTATATTTCCTTATACTAACTCTTATTTTTAGCTTTTAAAAAGATCTCTAGAAACTTTTACTATAAAATCCCTTAATTAATTAAAATACTTTAAACTTCTTTTAAATATTTATTATCTTAATAAACTAGAGATTAGATTCTACTAAAATAGTTAATTAGCTAATTTATTCTTATTATATTAATAATTATACCTACTAGTTTAGCTTCTTAGTTAAAAACTATAAAAACTACGAAGAAAACTTAGACTATTATAGATAAACTTAGTAATAATAATAAGTAGCTTCTATCTTAGTTTAAAAACTTAAGTTTCAACTAGATAATACTTATTAGGATAGAAGCTAGCTTTTATAAGCTTATAGATAGTTTTAAAAAACCCTAGGGACTAGTAGCCAAGTTATATACTATAGATATAGATAATAGTAATAGTTATAAAATTTATACTATAGATTTATAAATTTAATATAATACTAATTATAAAGGATAGTAGTTTTAAAGTAGAAGTAGTAGGTTTTAGAATTAAAATAGCTTTTAATATTATAATAGTTTTTAAAACTAATTTATATAAAATTAGCTTATAATATATTACTAATATAACTCAAATAATTACTAGAAACTTAGCTATTTTTAACTTATTTAGTATACTTCTAAAAAGATTTATTATTTTAATTATAATAATTACTACTATTAGGTTAGTAAAATCTATCTAAACTTAAAAAAAATAAAAAGTAGTATTATATAAGATAGTTATACTAATAAGTAACCTAACTATAAAACAATTCTACTATTTATTACTAAGAAATCTTATATCTACCTTACTAAATCACTAGTAGTATCCTATAGCTAAATATAATACTTAAATTTTTAAATACTACTCTAAAGATATAAGTAGGCCTAGGTATAATAATAGTTTACTAAGATAAGGTTTTAAGATAAATAATAAACTATTTAAGCCTAATTAGTAATACTATCCCTAGTAAAAATCCTAAAAAAGAAGTAGCTTATATTAGAGAAAAGGTTAGGCTAGATAGAAGATATTTATTTTATTTTAGATATTATTATAGTTAACTAGTTACCTAAGGAGGAAGTTAGAAAAGTTTTAGAAAGAATTATAGAAAGGATAAGAATAGAAGATATTAAAACTATAGATAGGTTGAAGCTAACTAACAATCGCCATTTACTATATAACTTATATAAACTAAAAACTACTATATTTACAAACCTAATTATAACTTATTACAAACCTATATCTATATAAATATTTCAAAATATATAGGTAATAAAACTTATATCTAATAATAAGGAAATTTTACTAGATATTAAAAAACTTATTTACTTACTAAATATAAAAAAAGCTAACTAGATAGAAGCTTCTAGCTTTATTATCCCTTTAAGTAAAAAAAACTAGAATCTTATATATTATATTTATTATAAGAAGGTTAGTAGGTAAGTCTTAATCCTAGAGGAGTTACTTTATTATAACTAGCCTATATATATTTAAGTTAGTTATAAATATATAAAAACTATTATAAATAGGTACTTTAAAAATAAGAAAGTATAAGATATTTTTCTTCCTATAGATAAAAACTTCGTAGTACTTTATAATAAAGTTAAAGAATAGAACTAGGTAATTTAAGAATAGATAGAATACTAAAACTATAAGTATACTTAGCTATAAGTAATAATATTACTCTTACTTTTAAAAATACCTAGTAGTACTAGAGTTATATATTTATAAACCTAATCTAATTAAGTTATATATAGTTATAGTATTAATATTAAAATAGCAGGTTTAATAGTAGAAATAGTATCTATAGCGGACTATATAATAATAATTTTAGTAATAGTTTATAACTTTATTATAATGTATCTCTAGATTAATATCTAATTTACAAATTTAGTAAGCTTTAAAATCTAAGGAATTATTAATATAAATTTAGTAATTAATATTATTTCTAAGGAATATATATATATATAGGAAGCTAATTTATAGTCCTATATAACCTTAATAAGATTAGGCTTCTATAGTATTATAAATATTAAATATATAATAAATTCCACTAGAATAATAATAGAGGATATCTAGCTAAACGATTACTATATATCTAATATTAGATTCTTTATTATACCTAAGAGCTATACTATAAAATCCCTAATTCTAAACGCCTTATTTATTATTAAGATAAAAATAATATTAAATTATACTTTAAACTAAATAGTTAGAATATTTTAATCTAGGAATAATAAGCTTAATAGCTTATTATTATTCTATACTTTTAATTTAATAGCGAAATTCTATAATATTATTATAAATATAAGAAGTTTTAACTAAATTCAAAAATTATAAAGTTTATTTCTTCTTTTAAAGGAAGGAAACTAGTAGTTTCTACTAATAACCTTATATTAATAGATAGTTATTTTTTTATAGGAAAAAATAGTTAGTATAAAAAAGAAGAAGAAGAAGAATTAGATATACTACTTCTTAGTTTTAAGTTAGATTTTATAAACTTTATATTATAGCTATAAGACTAAGTACTTAAAGAAGTCTAAATATAACTAGATAATAATAAAGAAGTTATTATAATAATTAATAATTTAGAAAAAGAGTTTTAAGAGATTTTAGAAGTTTTAGTTTACTAAGTAATTAAGTTAAAGGTTTATAAGATTTATTATATTATTATATTTTTTAGGAGATATAATTTAGACTATTTATCTTATAATAGGAAGTATCTTTATAGTTTTTATAGATTTAAACTATTAGTTTAGCGAATTTTAGTAAGAAGGAAGAAGAATTAGAAGAATTCTTACTATAAAAATTATGAGGTAGTAGTAATACTTAATATTATATTAGTAGACTAGAAGACTTCTAAGTATACTATAATAGTAGATATATAAAGAAGACTAATTAAAAATATTAATATACTATATAAGATAAAAGATAAAAAGATTAATTTAATTAATAATACTTTATTAGATAGGATAACTCTTAAAGGTAACCCTAAGTAAAAATCAAAAATATAAATAGAAATAGAGAAAATTATTAAGAGTAGTCCTAAGGGATAATTTGTAGATATAATTATACTAAAGTTTTCAAAGATTTATATAGGAGAGCGTCTTATTCTAAAATAATTAAATAAAATTATAGATTTAATAAGTTATTTACAAAAACTTAAGAAAGAACTTCTAGTAGAAATTTTAAAGATTTAAGAATAGAAATTAGTATATAATTCTAGTTATTATGGAAAGTTATTTAAATTAGTTATATTACTATAGATAATTAAAATAATCCTATATAAAATATGGTAAGTAAAATTAATTCTAATCTTTAAAGGATTAATTAAAAATATTATTAAAATATTAAAGATTTATATTTAGAATAGAATTTTTAAGTATAGCTATACTATATATTAAAATTCTTTTTTTTATTAAAAAGAAAAATAGTAAGATAAGATTTATTAATTTAGTTATTAAAATTAATAGTATTATAATTTGAGATGTAGAATTATTACTAAAAGCTAATAAAGTCTTAAAAGATTTTAGTATATATAAGTTTTTATTTTTTCTCGATATTTTCTTAAGATATAATTAGATCCCTTTTAACTTAAAAAGTTAGGATTTAACTATTGTTATAATTTTATTAGATCTATTTAGGTATTATACTTTATTTAAAAGAAGTATTAATTCTATTGTTTAATTTATATAAATTATAATAAAAATCCTCTATAATCTAATTCTTAATTATTATAAAATATTTCTAGATAATATTATAATAAAA
This sequence comes from Colletotrichum orbiculare MAFF 240422, assembly GCA_000350065.2. Lineage (NCBI taxonomy): Eukaryota > Fungi > Ascomycota > Sordariomycetes > Glomerellales > Glomerellaceae > Colletotrichum > Colletotrichum orbiculare. The sequence goes on along the minus strand of AMCV02000039.1, from coordinate 790,987 downwards.
GAACTAATAATTATATATAATAGTAAAAATAACCTGTAATATTTAGATATTTATAAATATATTTTAGAATATATTTAGAATATTAATAGAGTTTTTATAAATATTAAACTAGCTAGTTATATTATTATAGTAGCTAAATTGTAGTAAGTATAGGAAATAGTTATTAATATAAGTTATATATATAGGATATATAGTTAGTAGCTAGAAAAGTCTAAGATTACTAAGATAAAGGAATAGAAGGTATATTATAATATTTTAGAAATTAGATTATTCTTAAGTATTATTATATTTTATTATATTTAGGTAAAAAATTATTCTACTATTATATACCTCTTTAATAATTTATTTAAGAAGAATATTCCTTTCTAATAGTTAGAACTATAAAAAATAGTAATAAAGTAGTTATAAGATAAGTTTTATAGTATTTTTATACTTATTTCTATTAATTATAACTAAGAAGGGGGATAGATCTACTTAGTAGTTAATATTAGTAAAACTAGCTAGAATATAATTTTAGGATAATTTATTAAATAGAAAAGAATTATTACTTATTATAAGAATAGATTATTCATAAGCTTAAAACTTAATTATAATATAAAGAAAAAAGAATTTTAGGGGTTATTAAAAACTTTAAAATAAATTTATAACTATCTATATAATTAGTATTTCTTATTAGAAATAAATATAAAAATACTAGTAGTTTAGCTTAATAGTATAGTATTAGACTTTTTAGGAATACTTATTATTTACTAGATATTTTAAATATAGATATTTAACTTTGAAATTTATTATATTAATAATATAGCAAATTTAATAATTAATAAGTTATCTTAAAAACCTTCTAAACTATCTAATAGAAATAATAAAGCTAGAGAAAAAGATATAGATAATTAAATTAATAAATAGATCTTTTTTACAGATATTAATATGCAAACTTTCTTTAATAAAACGTACTTTTTTAATAATAAATAGTATATAGAAGAAATTTTTAATATAGATATTAATCTTTTTACAAATAATACTATAGACTTTAAATTAATATTCCTTATAATTATATTAAGTAATTTATAAATCTAATTATATAAATCTTAATAGATTACTTATTATCTAGTAACTCTAAAGAAGCTACTTAATATTAATCCTAACTATTTTAAAGTATTTAAATATAAAGTCTTAATATTCCAACTATAAAACTAGCTACTTTTTATATAAATAGTACTATATAAACTAATATTTTAATAAATAGAAGATAACCTTATAATATAATAGAAGCTTATTATTATAACGTATAATAAGAATAAGTACTATAACTAAGAAGTAGTTTTCTATAAGCTATCTAATTAATACTACTAAATAAATATATATAAAAAAGTATATAAAGTAGTAAAGTATTATCTAGACTATTAACTATACTAAGCTAGGTATATAAATAACCTTTATAGTTTTATTACTCTATATAAATACCTATTTAATAGAATTAACCTAAATATTTAAAAAATAAGTAAGTAATATCTTATTAAAGCAAGAAATACTTTTACTAGATAGCTGGAAGTATAGTAGTTAAATAAGATAACTTCTAAAACTATTATGAAATTTTTACAAGAAGAAGTAATTACTTAGTATAATCTCTATAGTATACTTATTATAAATAGTAAGCTAGAAAATAAGTAGTATATTATTAAGTTTAATAAGAAGTATAATAAAAAGTAGTAAGTTACCTCTACTTATAATCTATAGGCTAATAGTATTATTAAAATTAGATATTAACCTATTACTTATATTTTATTAGTTTAAATAGTAAGGAGTAATAATAAAAACTTTTAATTCTTACTACTTATAATGCTATTTATAGACTAAATAATAATTTAGACATTAATAAAGTATACTTCTTTCTATTTTAAATATAACTATAAAGTAATAATACTAATTAAGATACTAATATTTATATAGAAAGTTTTAAACTAAGTATTAATATGAATAAAAGAAGAAGAATTATAACTAAAGATAAAAATGTTTATTTAGCTAGATGAAAATAAGGAGAAAGCTATAAAGATAATTATAGAGTAATACTAGAAAGTAGTAGAAAGTTTTAATATTTAGAAAGTTAATATTCTTTAGGATAAGAGGTTTAAAGTTAGGGATTTTATAATAATCTATAATATAAAGAAAGTAATTAATAAGTTATTAGAGTAAAAGTTAGAATACTAGTAGATAGAGCTTTTTTGAATCTTTTTATATATATTAGACTTTTCTTTATATAAATTAATAATTTTATTAAGAGAGGAAATTTAAAATTCAATTTATAGTAATAATTACTTATAGAAATTTATCTAAATACTTACTAGATACTAGGAACTATTAGACTTAGATATTTATAAATCTAAATTAGAATTAGAATTAGGAAAAGTCTTTTTAGTAGAAAGTAAGTTTATAAATACTAAAAAAGTAGAAGATTATAAAAAACTTATAGTTTTAAGAGAAAGTAATAATATTAAAGAGGATGTATTTTTAATTTAATAATAAGTATACTTATTAAGTATTTAGAAAATTACTAATATAATACTAAAAGATCTTATGTTTAAAATCTATTTCTTTAGGTTAAACCTAGAGAAGTAGGTAGTATATTAAGAAATATTTCTTTAAGATTCTACTTTTTCTCTAGATAATATTTAGAGATATAGGTATATATTTATAGGTTTAAAAGGATAGTTTTATTTATTTTTTTCTTTTTATTATATACTTTATAGAGAAGCTTAATTTTCTAGCTTCTAAGTCTAGAATTTTAAATTCTAAATTATTCTTCTAAGCTTTAGAAAGGGGAAACTATAAGTTAGAAAAGATAGCGCCTTATTCTACTATTTCTACTATTTTAAATAGTTAAAAAGGCTAGTTTTAGATTTTAATAATTAGAATATTTTATTTTCTTTTTTAAGTTATATAGCTATTTATTTTAGTAGGAAAGTTAGATATTTAGAAAAATATGTCGGTTACGCTATACTATAAGGTATGTAGTAACCGTACGTGTTGCTATATATATGGCAGCATGCCCTCTACGCCTTACTAGTGATGGGTACTAGGCATCCAGCACTAGCTATAGCTAATTACATAGTAATTAGTAAGTAATTACTATATTGTAGATCTAAAGCGTTATATAGCACCTCACACTATGTAATATAATAAATAATAAGAATAAATAACTAGAATACTACTTTATACCTATATAGTAAGATTATATATAGTATATATTACTTTCTAGATAAATTAATACTAATTAGTAGTTAACCTTTCTATTATACTACTATAGTATAGATTAATAAGGCTTATTATAATAGCAGAAGTAATTATAAAAACTTTATATCTAAGGTTTATATAAGATAAAGGATTATAAAATTTATTACTTAGATACCTCAAATCCTCCCTACTTTAGAATTTTACTAGGAGCTTCTAAATTACATACTAAAACCTTATAAATAGCTATTATTATAATACTAATAATTATACTTTTATAGTTTTAAAATAAAGTATTCCCTAATAGTTATTATTAGGAAGTTAATAATTACTTTTAGTTTTTATTTATAGAAGTATATTTAGTAAATATAATAACTTTCTTCAAGTTATTACTAGAATTTTAGTACTAGAGATTTATAATATTTCTAGTTTTAAATTTTTAAGAGATTTATATAGTTTTTTAAAAACTCTTCTAATAATCCTTCTTATGTTTATAATAATATTTAAATTAATTCTTATAAATAAGACGTTTACCCTAAGTACTTTTATACTTATAATAATAGTACTTTTAGGTATCCCTATCTTTATAAAGTTTTACTAATATTTTAATCTAATGTCTTTTAGC
>AMCV02000039.1:698700-782828 GCA_000350065.2 Colletotrichum orbiculare MAFF 240422 | reverse complement strand
CATCTTATATTTTAAAAATAATACTTTTAGCTTTATAGGTATACAAACTAATAATATTTTTAGCTTCTTAAATATTACTTTTTTATATTATAAAAATAAAATTTTTTAAAAAACCTTATTTAAAATTAAACCTAAAATAATCTTCTTAAAAGTAGTACTACTAGTATTTAATAGAAGTATTTTATTATTTAATAGCAACACCTTCTATTTATACTAAAAGTACTAAGGGTAAAAACTTACTTTTATTAACTTATGTATAATACTTAAAGTACTTAAGAAGGTATATATTAAATAATATATATATAAAGTATATTCTATCTTAATATACTAGTTTGAAATATTATTTGATTTCTCTTATGTAGTATAAGAATAATAGCCTTTAGGTAATAATATTATTATACTTAATAAACACTTTAAGTAGTAAATTAAGTATCTTAACTATAGCTTTAATTTTATACTATTTAACTTCTTTAAAATATATTTTTATACTTTTATTAATAGCTTTTTTACTAATAATACTAACCTCTTATCTTAACTAGGATTTATAATAATCCTAAGTGAAGAAATAGCTACTAGTAATAGCTAGTTTAACTTCTATAGTAACTTTATATACTATTCTTCTATAAAAAGTAAAAGAATTATTAGGAATATATTTACTTTAGAGATTTATATTATAATAATTAGTATAGACTTTATTTATACTATAGTTATATTATTTGAGAAGATCTTCTAGTATTAAAAACTCCTTTAGATCTTAATTATTATATATACTAATTTATACTTACTTTATAAGTATTTTATAAAACTTAGTACTACTAAGGAAAAATACTTTATAATTAATATTATAGTATTAAAATAGTTATATAAATATTATGAATTTTATAAAGTATAGTAGATTAATGGAGATAATAATATTATTAATACCTTTATAAAAGGTATACCGAACTATACCCTTAAGAGATTTATCGATTTAAATTATATAATTATTTAAATAGAAGGATAAGTAATTTAAATAGAATAAATAAAGAAATATTCAAATATTATTAAAGCAAAAAAAGTATAGATTACTAAAAATACTATTTTTCATATAAATAGATAGGTATTAAAGTATACAGTAAAAAGAAAAAGTTACTAGTATTAGTTATACTATACTATAGGGTATATAGTAACTATATACATTACTATATATATAGTAGTATACCTTCTACACCTTACTAACAATAAGTACTAAGTACTTAGTACTAGCTATAGCTAATCGTATAGTAATTAGTAAGTAATTACTATACTATAGATCTAGAGCTTTATATAACACCTCATACTACGTAATATAACGAATAATAAGAACGAATAACCAGAACACCATTCTACACCCATATAGCAAAATCACATACAGCATACATTACCCTCCAGATAAACCAACAAAATATAATAGAAAATAAAGAGTATAGTAGAAGAAGGTTTTATTTATATTCATAAGTCTATTCTATATTTTTTATCTCTTTTACCTTAGTATTTCCTTTATTAAACTAAAACTTAATTAAGAATTTCCTATTTCGTAATTTCAATTCTTTATTAAACTTTAATATTTTTCTAGATATAGGAAAATAGTTTATTTTAAAATAGCTAAAAAAGGGGATTATATATAAAGAAATAGGTAGTATATATAAAAGTAGTATTAAGAATGCGATATAATATTTTTTATTATAAGAAGATAATATTAAGAAGTTAGCTAAAATTAAAATAAATTACTAATAATAACTTAGTTTTTTTAAAATTTTAAAGGATTTTAGATTTAGGAATAAAGAAGTTATTATACTTACTATTTAACTAATAGTTTTTATTAAAATATACCTAACTATAATCCTATTACTACTAGACTCTAATATAGTTAAAATTATAAATCTTTTAAGTTTTATAGAAGAAGTAGTTAATATAAAGAATTCTAGGAAGGGAAATATATTTAAAATAAAGTTTGTAGATTTAAGAGCTAGTTTTATTATTATATATAGTATATATATACTTTTATAATAGTTATAAAATACCATATTCTAACTAATATACTTTTAAATTAAGAAGCTATATATAGTAGCTAGGTAATTAATAATCTTTTAGATCTATTAGCTATTAGGATAAGTAATAATTTAATAGATAAAGACTCTTTACTAGAATATAAATATCTTTTTAGTATATAAATAGATTCTCTTATAGTTTTATAGACTTATAAGGGTATATTAGAAAGTTACTTATATAACTTAAAACTCCTTATGGATTTAGAGCTATAGTATAAGTATTACTTCAAAATACTTACTCTAAGGGATATTAATATATAGGAATATAAGACTAGTAACTACTTAGTAAATAAGTTAGTTTATAGAAGAAGACAAAAGGGGGTATTAGTAGTTTATAGTTAACTTAGTTAAAGGAATTAAAACTTATAAGTATATACTACTTACTACTTTCTTTAATATAAAAAAGCTAATATTATAAATTAAGTAAAGAAAGTAGGGTTCCCTAAATTTATAAAAATAAGAAGTATTAGTATTCTTAATTAAGATAAAGTAGTTATATTAAGCTATAGTTAGGAGAGGTTAATTAGAAATAAAATAAAATAATAATTAGTAGGTTATAAATAAGGGAGAGAGAAAGATAGGTGAAATATAAGTGGGAAGAAGTATTTTTATATTTCTAGCTATAATAAATATATAGTTATAATTAAAGTAATATTGAAAGATCTTATTAATTATAAAAGAAGAACTCTTTTATTTAAAAAGCTAGCTATTCTTCTTAAATAAATTAATTAAAAATGATATATTCATAAGTTTAGGGTTATTTAAGTAAATACTTTTACTTTCTAACGAAGTTTTAATTCTCTCCTTAATATGCTAATAGATATATCCTAATTTCCCTAAGTTTGAATAGAATTTTTATTTTAATAGATATTTTTTTTAAAGAAGGTGTTATTTATCTTATAGTTTAAGTCTATGAATATTCTTTTTATTACTTAGGTAATTCTCTTTCCTTCTTAATACTACTTAGTAAGGATCTTATTTAGTATTATAATAGGCCTAATAGAGTCTCTTACTCTTAATAATTTATATACTTTAAATGATAACTAGTATTATTAGTAAAATATAGAGTTAGAGACTTCTTATTTATTCTTAAACTTATAGAGTAGAATAGATCTAGCTCTTATAGTATTTTCTAAGAGCTAGTTCTACTAAATATATCTAGAAAGTTATAATAACTATTTTCTACTTTATATAGCTATATATAATAAGTAGTCTAGAAACCTTAATATTAATACTAAACTTTTATAAGAGTAACTTCCTTATTAGTTTAAATTAAGAAAACTAATAATAATAGAGTATTTACTTAGTTATTTCTAAGTTATAATTATTAGAAATAATTATATTATAAATTGAGATAACTTTATAAAATACCTAGTTAGGCTATATAACCTTATTAGCTAGATTAAATAGTAAGAAACGCTAGTTTAAGAGATTTAGTTAATAGGTTTTACTTAGGCTATATAAGATTATATAGTAAATATTTTAGTTTGCTATATAGGTATAAATAATAACCCTAAAGAAAAGGTTAGATAATATAACTAGTAGTATATATAAAAATGCTTTATACTTTTATTTTTTTTATATAGAAGTAGTATAGTAATTTAAATAGGTTTTCTAATAAACTAATAGCAAGATTATATGTAATATTATAATACGTAATAAGTTAATAAGTATAGAGAAGAAAGATTTATTAATATTTTAAGATTTGTAGACTTATATATAAAAAGAAGTAAAAGAAAGCTATAATATTTAATAACTTAATAAATTCATATTATGCTAGCTATATAATACCCTAAATAGGTATTAATATTAATACTTCTTGACTAAATATAATAAGTTCTTACTATAGTAAAAATCCTATTTAGAAAATATAGCTATAAATATATAATAGGTAATTAGTAAGTTAAACTAGCTTAGGAATTTTATGGCTTATTACTACTTAGTGAAGTACTTATACTAAGTAGAACTATATAGGACGTATAAGAGGTAGATTATTAATATAATAATAAAGTTAATAAGAAGGATTAGATACTTAGAATATAATATAACTTTTTCTAGTATTTTGAGGTTAATATTATAAAGAAATACTTATTTATTATAGTATTAGAAGTAGTATCTAATTTTACTTTAGTAAATAAGACCTAGTTAGTAAGAAAACTTTTAGTAAAGTATTTATAGACTTCTTAGCTATTTATTAAACTAGACTTTTTTATAAAAACTATTACTAATACTATTTCGAATATTACTTATTAAGGTAGTCTTTTTAAAGTTAAAATTAGAAAGTCTCTATAAGTACCTATAGGAGGCTATATATAAAGGAATTAGAATATAGAAAAGTTATTTTATTTAATTCCTAGTTTTTATAACTAAAGACTTAATAGAGAGCTTTATTTTAGTAAAGCTGATAGATTAGGAGTTATAGTTAAGATGCTGAGGAAAAGATTTAAGCTGATATTAGATGATAAATGTTTTTTTTAGTAGAAAGCTAGTATCTTAATAGTAAATCTATATAAAGTTATTTCTTAAGTCGTTATAGTATAAGCCTAAGGATTAATTAATAAAATTTTGTGATATAGTAAAAAATAGTTAAATAAGAAGTTTATTTCTATAATACTAAAGGTATACTATAAGTAATAGAGTATTTAGACTTTTAGGAACTTAATACGCTTTTGTATTTAAGTCTATAAAGTAGCCTTACTACCTACTAGATGCCTAAGGAAGTAAATTTATAGTATACTAAGAGTAGTTATAATATTAATAGTAACCCGTTTAAGTATAGGTGGTAATTAGTAAACGACTTATTAATAAACCTATAGGAAGTTAATATTACTATATTCCTTATTAATAATAGTAATATCTATTAAGTTAATTTTATAATTAATTAGATAATAAAGAAGATCTTTTATTCTAATTCTATATAAAAAGACTTTAGTAATAACTACTTTGTTGAAATAGTATAATAATTATTATAATTCTATATTAATATAAATATTTTACTTAATATAATTAAGTTATTTTAAACTAATATTTAGATAATACTAATAAACTTTTAATATGACTAGTTTACTTATAGCTTTTGAGTAGTAGAATAGTCTAAAGTATTTATTTAAAATAAGGTATTTAATATTATGAATTTACTATAGGTTTTAGTAGATAAGTAATATAGGTGTAAGGGTGAGACTTTTTTAGTTTTATATTAGATATTGATTATTAGTAAATACTTTAAATTTTATAATAATATGTATAAGAACCTATTAATATAGAAAGTAATTTAGATTTATGAAGACTATAAAATAATAAGTTATTTCTTATTTATTTTTAATAATAATTTATTATAAGTATTAGGAAGGTATTTATAAGGCTAAATACTAGTTAGATAATTGTCTTAATAATAACTAAAAGTATTAAGATTGGGGAAGTTAATATTTAGGTTTTAGAGAATGTTGTGGAGTAAGACTTACTAGGTCGACCTAATATTAATATAAATACTATATTAGAGCTCTTAAAATAGATAGTAGGTATATATTCTGTTTAAACCTATTCTTCTAATACTAATTCGCTAAATTCTTCTAATACTACTTCTATACTCCTAAGTTAATATATTGCTTTATATTAACTACTTTAGTCTATATAACTATATAGGCTTTTCTAGTTATATAAAAGAGTAATTTATAGGCTAACGAGTTAATTATTAGGTTTACATTAAGTAGAATACTTTTATTAAGTTGGTAGTTTATATATTTCTATAGCTTCTAATATAGGGAAGTTAGTTATAGTTTATTTAAAGACTAATCTAGGATAATTATTAATAAATAAATAATAAGTAGATAAAACTAATTAGTAGAGATAAGGTTAGGGATAGGGAGGAATTTAAGCGGCTAGGCTAGTAATAATTATAATAATATAGATAGATTCTTTTTTAGTTAGACTTACTATATAAGGTTTCTAATAAGTCTAAAGGGAGGATTATAATAAGCTTAAGCCTAAGGCTTCTTTTATTATATAAGTAGTATATATATATAGGTTATAAGCTTATATCTATAGTATTTGTCTTCTAAATAGTAGTAGGAGATATATAATTTATATACTACTCTACTTTTTAGATTTCGGAGTACTACTTTTATAATTAAGGTATTTTTTATATTATAGATCTGTGAATATAGCGCTTTTTATTTAATATATTTTTCTAGATTTTTCCCCCTATTTTCTATCACTATAAGATTAAATTTAAGGGAGGTTGTTTTATTTATTTGTTTTAGTTGTTCTAGCCTAAGCGGCTAACGCCTATTTCACTATAATACTATGAAGAATCTCCCCTAGGTAATATAAAAAAATAGATATTTTATTAATAATAACTATATTTTAAAAAAAAGCTTTTAAGGTTAGAAGAATTAGATTAAAAATAAGAATTTCTTTATTTATAAAATCCTAATTAGGAATATTTAAAATAAACCTCCTAAAATATTAAAAGTATATTAATCCTAACTAACTATATAAATAGGGTTTTCTAAATATACTATTATTATAATAAGAAAAACTATCTTAATACTTTCTTTAAAACCTAGTTTATATCTTCTATAAATACCTATTTTAAAGTAAAATATTATATTATTAAAATAATTATTCTAAAACTTATTACTTCTAATAATAATAATAATAAAATAAAAATAAAAACTCTACTAATAAAATAATATTATTCTATTCTAATAGTTATTATATTAAAATCCTAAATTATAAAATCTCTTAAACTTACTATTAGCTTCTTTATTAATATTAATAACTTTTTTATAACTTTCTAAAACTAATATCTATAGTCTTTCTTATATTAATTTCATCTTAATCTCTTCTACTAATTCTTATTATCTTATAAAACTCTAAAAGACTAACTATCTATACTATATATAACTAAGAAGGCTTAAATTAAAATTTAATTTTATAGAACTTTTATAAAAATCTACTTCTCTTTTAATTTCTAGACTTTACCTAATAGGTATATAATTATTATAATTTTTAATTATTTTCTCAATAAGTTAGAAAAGTAAATTTAATACTTCCTAACTTTCTAATATTAACCTAATACTTATAATAGTAAGAATACTACTAATATAATATATAATATTACTAGAGATTAAAGTATTATTAATTAAATAGGTATATTAATCTTAAATAATACTAATAATAATAATACTTATATATAATACTTCTTCCCTTTTTTTAGATAAATATACTAATAATAATACTTAAGATTAAAAGATAAAATATTATAAATATATCTTTAACTTTATTAACTAAGTATTCCTATATAATACTAATAAGAATACTTTTAAATAACAATCTAATAATTACCTTAATACTTAATATTTATAAGTAGACTTTAAGCTTTAGTATATTTAAAGACTAGTTAGTAAATTATAAAATATTATTAAATATATTAAGTTATCCCCATAATATACTAAGAAGTTTTTAGTAATTCCTAATAGTTCTACAACTAATAATATTAATAATAGTTTTATATTATAAGAAGAGTCTCCTTAGGAGTTATAATTAATACTAAATAATAATATAAAATAAAACTCTATATATTTAATAATCTAATAAGTTTTTACTAAAAAGAAATAGATTAATAACTTTATCCTTAATAATAAGATAATATTTTAAATATTAAACTATCTTAATAATNTTTATCCTTAATAATAAGATAATATTTTAAATATTAAACTATCTTAATAATACTAATATCTTTACTAATAAAAACTAGTATTTACTTATTAAAATTAGAAATATCTTTAAGTTTCTTTATTTTTAAATTATAAAATACTCAGGGTAGGATAAAAATAATAGTTATAATTAATTCTAAAAAGTTATAATAAGTATAAAGTATTTTATAGATTATTTTAAAAATTAGAAAAAACTATTTAATACACTTATAGATAAAAAGATTAATTTTATGACTTTATAGATTACTAATACCTAATTATTAATATTAATAGGAGTTTTGAGATTAATAAGATTATTATAGTAAAGTTGAATATTATAATTATAAATAGTATTTATTATTAATATCCCTAATTATACTAATAGTAAATATATATCTTATTAATAAATAATCTATTTCTAGAAAGTTTATAATAGCTATTTTAATTCTACTAGTTATTTTTAACTATTAATATTTAATAAGTAGTAAGTATTAAATAAATATTATATAAAACTTAGTAAGTCTTATCTCTATACTACTACTATAATCTTTCACTTTAAGTAAAAATTATAATAATTTAAGAAGTAGTAGAGCGATTTATAATAATAGGAATAGCTTTATAAAGTAAAAATTAGACTAGAGGAGTATTAGAAATAGTAGTATACTTATAGAGGTATTTTTCATCTAATATTACTATTTATCTATAGTATATTTACTTCTTATATTTTAAAGCTAACTTCTAAAGATTCTAAATACTATTAATAGTTTAATAGTTAAACCTATAAGGTTTTTATTAAGAAAATAAATAAGTTAGATTAATATTATTATTAAATTACTAGGTAACTAATTATTAATTCTATTTAATAGTAGATTTTATATTAGTAGACTTATTTAACTTTTAATTATCTTATTTTTAATATTCTAATAATACTTATAATAATAATTAATTATAAGAAAGTTTTTAATCTTATTAGGTTTATATTAATATTATAAAGGTTTTTAATAAGGTTTATAATATTAGAATATATATAGTACTTCTAGAACTAACTTTAAAATAGTATAATAAGTATTAGAAGCTATTATTTTATTTAAAAATAAATATAATAACTAGAGGTAATAAAAAAGTAATAATAAGATATCCCTAGCTTTTTAATATTATAAATAAGTAAGTTTAACTTAAAAACTACTTTATAATAGCTTTATTAACTTCTTATATAAGTATTTTATATTAGATCAATTAGATATCTAATCAATTAGTTAATTAGAAGCCCTTTTTTCTACCAAATAGTCAATTAGAGACCCTATATCGTGCCTGATTGATCGGTTAAGTGCGCTGGGGACGATGGCGGTGATGATGGGCAGTGCCATGCTGTCTTGAATTCGCTTATTAACTATACCCTAGTCCGACGCTGCTTCAAACTACTGTGCATTTATAAAGTAACAGACAATAAACGCGGCCTCCTCAGGATTGCTCCGGGAACAAAATCCGCCAATACAGCCTGAACCTCCCCCCATACGGCGTTCTGAAAGCCAGGCTTGTCACGAAGTGACGTGCACGATGAACCAGCATATCCCTGTTGAAGTCCAACACCCTTCTGTATTCCACTTTGTCTTGGTGGTCAATGGACCTCGACCTGAGACTCGCCATCGTCTCTCCCGGATTTAATCGAACAAATTGCACGTCTTTGAAATTACCGAGGCTGTCACTGAAGACGTCCTTGTAGAGTGGTTGAGCTTCTGACCGGTTCTAGCAGTATTGGTAGTCGAGATATTCTGATTCCGCGGGGGTGTTCGGGTCTGCAGGTACCCCGTTTGTTGGTTCGAAGGTCGCCACATCGGTCAACCTTACCTCTTGAGGTGTAGGGATATGTATGGGCGGGGGGTTGGGAATCATGTCGCCTGCTTTCCAGTCTCGAAAGACGTAATACCAGAACTGGAGACGAAGGGCTGCAATGTCGTGTGTAGTCTCCCAGCGGCGGGGAATGAGGTTGAAAACCATATGGATCTCGTCGTCAAAGAATTTGAACTCTGCTACTTCCAGATTCCCGAAATGAGTGATTGTGCGACGTTGTCGATGATTCTGCGCCTGCATTTTGATGCTATCTTGGATGTGTCGGTCGATGGCTTCCAGGGCCTTCAAATATGTCGATTGGTTTGTTAGCGAATGATTTGCGTTGCCGTGGTGTGATGGGAGTTGGCAGTTCTTCAGTCTTTCGCCTTGGGATATTTTCGGGTAGGCTTTTCGGGTAGGCAGTCACTCCGCTTGAGCTTCCCATCTTGACGCGGGTTCTGTCTTGGTAGGCAGGAGGCAATGATGCCTCGAGTTGCAGGTGCTCTCGCCGGGACTGATGAGTTGCAGCTCACCTGCGAGAAGTACACGTGTCGTGGTTACCGGGTTCGTGGCAGATGACGACATGAACGAGGACGAAAAGGACGATAATGACACGGAAAGAACAGCAGATAGTGGTAATGGATAAAATAATAACGAAAGAAAACGGATAAAGCGAGAATGGTAGGCCACAGAAGCCATGGCATCATTCGTGTCAAGGACAAGAGAGCAGCAGCGTGCTTTGATTCAAGTATGCTACTTTGCTGCATGCCCAGTAGTATCCTATCCATCGGATAGATGTTGAACACCTACTCAGCTCCAATACAGCACCTATTCCAGACTTGTCTCTAATCGCCTAAACCGAATGGGTTCTTGACTTCCTTGGAAGCATAAGGGTCCATTGCCCACCCACATTTTAGGAGACTTCTTGATGCTACTTGTCTTCCTCGAGATAAACTTGTTTGTTTGTATCTTCTCCAAGAAAGCAAGGTTTCAGCAAAACACCAAGTCAAATGTAGGTTGATCATTAAATCCTGCACCATTCTTCTAAGCGAGAAATAAGTAGGCTATAATCTGAGTAAGGAGGTCTGCAGGGGATTCCATTGCTTCATCAATTTACCTAGCAGGTTTCAACTTCACTAGTATAACCTGCTGTAGAGAATTAGGCGAATGATTCACAATGTTGTTCCCAAACCACCTTCACTGACTAATTGAGGCCACCTTCACCTGCATATAAGCTCCAACCTGGCAGGCTATTCTTGAGCCATTTCTATCTCTTCCTCTACAGAACATAATCAACAACCTTACATTCCTGAAAACCCTCGAGAACATCACCTCTTCAATATGGCTTTCAACAGCCACCGCAGAATGAGCTTGGGTCGCCGCACCGTCTCTTTTGCTCTCGACAACCCCAGCCTTCATGATGCCCCTGCCCATCCTCACACTAATCGCAACCGAATCTACAGATGCTTTGAGGATGTCCCGACGGAGGAGGCTGTCGCATGCGCCCCTGTCTGGCAGAGACTCAAGGAGGCATGCGGCCCTTTATACAACTTCCTCGACGAAGATAGCAACGGCCTTTGGAACGCAGTCTTTGCAGATGGCTGGAACACCAACAGCCCTGAAATGCCAGCTCCCAGTTTTGTGTACCCAAACACGGATAACCTCATTGTCTGTTGTGGCACATGGACCAAGGACCTTCCGCTTCTTTGGGTAGGTAGCCTCTTAGCACTGCACCAATTAGTCTTCTAACAAAGTCAGGAACACATGGACATGCATCATTACCCAGAGAGACGCCAGGGCAGTGAAGCCTATGTCCGCTATGAGAGCAGTGATGAGCCTGGTGCTGTTGGAGGCCACTTTGTCTTCTGCGACAAGGAAAGCCGCCCTGGAATTTCCAGTCTTATCAACCGGGCCAGGAACTTCCATAGCATCCTTGCTAGAGCAGCCTCCAAGCATGATGAGGATAAGTGCTTTCGGGTGGACACCTATAACGAGGCACTTGCAGTCTACATTGTGCGTCGCCGTCTCACACTCTGGGCTGTCAGGGGCTACTATTTAAGCTTTGGCGACCGCGAGGGCATTGCAACCCTCGGCAGTGATCCTCAAGACATGGCCAAGTTCCAGTTTCTCGGTAGCTGTTCTGAGGACTGTTTCGAGATGATGGCTGGCGTTCAAGAAGCTGGGGATATGGAAAGGGTGGGTTCCTATGTCAGATACTGATGAGGTCAGGATCAAAGTCCATGGGGTCTTGGAGTCAGGGTGAAAGAGTCTTGGAATTGGTATTGGCAGTGAAAGAAGCTGGGCTTTGACACTGTTGCATAGTTGATTCCAGCTTCACAGTAATTAAAACAAGTATTCCAGGGGTAAACCAACTCCATCTATATAGCAAGAGTCACACTTCAGTTGTCCTATGCCAACTAGCAATATTGATGACCTGCACCTTTATGGCACTTGAGAAGACACCAATCTGATTTAGGAAATAGTCTGAAGAGAGGAGATCTTCGGGCAAAGGTCTGAGCTTTCGGATCCGTGACGGCACAGGGATGGCGAGAAGCTTGTTCAATGGCGATGACCCGGATCCCCAGTCCAGAATGGGTATGTTTTGAGAACAACACCCTGAAACATGTGTATAATGTTAGGCTTTGACTTATTCCATTCAACAGAAACATAAACAACTTCATCCAACGTGACTATTCTCCATCAGTACAAAACATGGCTTCTCCGGGTATTTCCAACGCTAAGCCTGCTCTGGCGCGATTCGATGCCACCGACCCCTCCACCACCACGGAAAACTGGTCGAGATCATCAACCGCGACGGCGGCGTCATCGTAGAGAAGCTCATCACGCGCGAGCTGGCGGGCCAGATCCAGGCCGACCTCAAACCCCACTTCGACGAGGACATTCCCGACAAGTACGGCTTCTTCCCGCCAACTACACAGCGCGCCTCGGGCCTGCTGGGCATCTCCGACGGCTGCGTCGAGCTGGCGTGCAACCGGCTGTACACCGACGTCGCCAACGCGCTGGTGTCGTCGTCGTACACCTTTTGGCGCGGCGACCGGCAGCAGACCGTGAGCGGGAAGCCCATCATCTCGTCGACGGTGGGGTTCCGCGTGAACCCGGGGGGGAAGCAGCAGGTTCTCCACCGAGATGACAAGTATGTGCGTCAGTCGGACCTGCGGAGACGTGCTGACTTTTCGTGTAGTGACTACCATCCCCACGACAAGAAGTTGCCGGTCATGATCGGTTGCGTCACGGCTCTGACCAAGACGACGGCCGCGAACGGGGCCACTGTCGTGATCCCAGGATCGCATCTCTGGGGTCCCGAGCGTCGGCCTGTGGACTGCGAGACGGTGCCAGCCGAGCTGGAGCCTGGGGACGCGCTGATCTTTCTCGGAAACACCTACCATGCCGGAGGTGGGAACGTCACCAAGTACGTCTGGCCTTCTGTTGTTTGTGGCTCCTAACGTGCTGCTAGGGACGAGTACCGAGAGACGGTGGGAATATTCCTGTGCCAGCCGACGCTGCGCCCAGCGGAGAACCAGTTCCTGATGGTGCCGTTGGAAAAGGTCAGGAAGATGGAGCCGCAAGCTCAGAGGCTTTTGGGGTATGGGCTATGTGAGCCGGGCGTGGGTTTTGTGAAGTATCAAGATCCTATGAGGGTGCTTTTTGGAGTTGAAGATGAAGAAACGGTCGATTTCTGATGAATCTGTAGGTTGGTTATTAGGATGTAGATTATGGTCGAGATCAGTTCCATGACAGGGGTGTAAATAGAACATGCATACACATGAATTATTCTTCTGCCTGAAGCATTCTTAATTTCTGCTATTGATCTTCCGTCTGTATCTTCGCACACCCCTAAGTTACAAAGAAAGGTGAAGTACTGATACTACGGGATCGCTTAATTACGCTGCCCATGAGATACGGCTATTCCAGAATACACAGTAATACTTGATGCTTTTTGTACTTTTGTATCTCCATAGTCTTTTGTGAGGAATTCCTTCTACTAGAACCTCAATTGTCGCAATTTTCCGAGTACCAACGATGAATAGCATCTGATGTGTGACCTGTGAAGTTCAGCTCCCCAAGCCACTCGTCATAGATGATGTGGCTGGTCTCGCTCTCCTGTAGTAGGAGGTCCCGGGGGGTCACACCGAGTGCGGCGCAAGGGTTCCTTCTCAGATTGTCGAGAACGAGTTGTCTATCATGGTCTGAACTGTATCGCTGCAGTGCCTGGCTGACAAGCGCCTTGAAATGCCCCGTTTGAAGCATCTGATGCAGTTAAGCGATGGTCTGACCAAGGAGTGCTACAACCTACATGCAGATGACCAGCTTTGGTTATGGGAGACTCTTCGGGCCACTCGGAACGACTGAGGTTCAAGAAGGCGATATAGCCACGGTCCAAATTGTGTGGCTTATAGTACTCAGTCGAGGCTGGTTCGACAATGCTTCCAACCGAGAAGTCAGCCCAGGATTGCATTCCATCTGTGATATGTTAGAATCAACCCTCATCCCTTTTCTGTATCACTTACTGAACCAGTAGTAGATCAATCTGAGAATCTGAACCTCCATATCCCAAACTGTGACACACGCCTTTGTGCTGCTATGGCGAAAGGCATGTAAAGCTTTGATGCGCTTGTCCCGGATGAGCTGGCCCAGCTGATCGACTGTAAATGTGCTGTCTTTAAGAGTAATATGATTGATTATTCTTTTCCCCAAGGTGGGTATGGGTATAGTGGTTTCTGTGGCTACATCATGAAGGACTGCGACTGGATTCTGTCCGCTGAGTCGGTTAATAGTAAGGCGAATTAGCTGGCCGAACAGGAGGTGGTTAATGGAGGTGACAGGCGCCGCCGATGAGCTCTGTGCAGTCTCGCGGATAGTTGTATTCTGCTTCTCTTCGCGGCGTTAGCAATATTCAACTGCCATTTGTGGCTACCAGCAAGCATCATTGCCTCTCACCCATATCAAATAGCAGCGTTTCTTGGTTGCGGCTGTCAATGTAGGAGACACCGTGATGCGTGGTGTGGCACTTGGAGAGATGGCAGGTATCTCAAATTGAGAGAGTCGGAAAGCAGTCACAGACAAGACGCATCATCTGGGGAGGAAGGAAGAAGAACAAGGAAGAAAAAAGAAGAAAAAGAAAGAACAAGTCACCACTAGTGTACCTTGGCTGATGGTTGTATGGAAGGTGCGTGGGGAGGACGCACTTACTTAGAAACAGCAGTAACGAACACGCGTTCGTCAACCAAGAATCTAACATCCCGTCGCACGTATGTAATGTAGTATCGCCAGAGACCAAGAATCGTGCCCAAGTATTTGTATAAGTGCTCTAAGGCGAATGGAGGAGCCGGGACCCGAGTCTCGACTAAGGCAAGTTCTAATAAGTTCATCGAGCCTCCCACCCAAGCTGGGCCGACCTACCGTCACCTACGCCCCTTCGCTGTCTTCACGTGTGTAGCAGCCTACAATTCCACTGCGCTATTGTGAACTTGTATTGGATCTCAATATTCATCCGCATCGATGCTGCCGGTTACAGCCAACCGTCGACATCTGCGTTTGGAATATCTTTTCCCTATGGCGAACTGGTGCTGCTGCATGTTTTGTACGGAACACTCGGTGGTGGTCTGGCTATCTGGACGTCTTTTGGACCGTCGACAATAGTCCGTGTGTTTGAAGCAAACCGGAGATGGTGTTAACCAGTAGAATGTGCGTGAACTTGCACACTGAGATTGAAATTGCGTATCGCTGCATCGTCTGCCGCAGACATGGTTCTCCCGAGGGGGGCTCATATGTTGGGCACATCAGGCGGCACTCGTCAGCCCGCGGAATGCAGGTATACAAAGGGTTAACTCTCGGAATCTAGGATTGAGGCGTATTGATCTATGCCGTTGCACGAAGGTCGACTTGGCCAAGCCGAGAAGGCCGTGGGTATTACGTAGAAAGGCTCTATAAGTCCATGTGATGATAGCTCCCAATTAGAGGATTGTGGTCAAATGTCGTATGCTGCAAGTATTACAGAAGATGAGTTTTCGTAACTGTCCACCTCAAAATCATTCATGGCATCGAATTGTGAACCTGACGCGGATATGTCACGGTAGTCGAGGCCTAGACACCAACACCCCTTGTTCAGCAGGACAGCACCAAGAAGGGATTCAGCGTAATTTAAGATGGACAAACTTCGATTCGGTTGGATTGAAAAGTTGAACAATACACTCGGAGGACGTCAGGCGGGACGCAGCCTCATCTTACAAACTAAGGCGAACGACGAACAGGCTGGTCTAGCTACGTTGAGAATGACCTGCTTCGTTGCCCCTGGCACTAGCCTATCAACATCCCGTTCCTAGATCATGCGGCAGATGCGTGCAGAGTTGCCTAAAATCTCACTGCCGCAAGCTCAATCATTATAAACTCATCTTGTCAGCCTCTACTCCCTTGTGTCGAGCAAACAGTCAACTGCGAGACCATGGAAGAAAAGTACATCAACCGAGCTACCATAACTCCCCACTGGATCAATGGAGGGGATGCCTTCTGGTATCGCCGCTTCTTGTCGCCAGGAAAGCATGAGTTTGTCGTCGTCGACGTTCTCGCAAAAGAGCGGCGCCCAGCATTTGACCATGAAAGGTTGGCAGAGGCGCTGGGCGCAGCGACAAACGGTATCATCGACTCTCACGCGTTGCCATTCACCTGGATCAACCTCTCGGCTGGCGCGTCGCACACTCGTTTCTTTTGCAGTGGCAAAGAATGGACTTTCTCCTCGGGCGGTCTTCAAGAATGGGACGGCAACTTTGGCCGGAAGAGCCAATTCCTGGCCAAAGAACGCCCTTCTGGATACACCAACGATCCTGTCACCGTCACATTCGTCAACCATACAAGCACCATGCTGTCGACGTACTGGGTCGACTGGGATGGCAAAGCAATCTTTTACAGCAAGATTGCGCCCGGGGCAAGCAAGCGCCAGAGGACTGTATCGAGCCATGTCTGGAGGCTGGTAGATGCCGACACGAAAGAGGTAAAGGCCATCTACATGACTCCCAATGGTGGAGAAGAGTACGCCATCATTGAAGATGGAACCATGGAAGAGGCGAGTATCTACGAATTCGAGGAGACTGGTGTAGGTGAAGCAAAAGAACCTAAGCCTGGCTGTCCCGTTTTCGTCAAAGGCTCCAATGTGTGGTTGAAGAGCCCCGACGGCGAAGAATTTCAAATTACACGCGATGGTAGTCATGAGAATCCGTACGACAGGGAGAGGGTGTACGTGTCTCCTGATGAGACGCATGTCGTTGCGTGGCAGTACGAGCGCGAAGAGAAACGCAAGTTATTTCTCAGGGAATCGGCGCCTGCAGACCAGCTCCAGCCAAAGATTCAAGAGACTCCTTATCTCAAGCCTGGCGACCGCGTCCGGATTGATCGTCCGCAGATGCTCAGTCTAGAGTCTAGAGCTCAGATTCCGACGGACGACTTCCTGTTTAGGAACCAGTACAACCTCACCCACCTCGGCTGGAGTTCGGACGGGTCAGAGTATCGATTCATCTTCAACGAGCGCGGGCACCAACACCTCCGCGTTATTGGGATGAAATCGGACGGCGAGGTGAGAGCACTGGTGGAAGAAAGTAGCGAAACTTTCATCGACTACTCGCAGAAGCTCTACCACCGGGTGCTGAAAGACACGGACGAGCTTCTCTGGGCCAGCGAACGTAATGGGTTCAACCATCTCCACCTCTTTGATCTCACAACCGGTGAGCTAAAGTCTCAAGTCACGGATGGCCGATGGAATGTTCACTCGGTGGTGTCTGTTGATGAAGGGAAACGCCAGATCTGGTTCAAGGGCTACGGCATGGCTGCCGATCAGGATTTATACCACGCTCACCTGGCCCGCGTCAACTTTGACGGGACAGACTACAAGATACTCACACAAGGTGATGGAACGCATCATTGGGTCTGGTCTCCCGATCAAAGATTCTTCGTCGATACCTGGTCGCGGGTGGAATGTCCTCCGCAATCTGTATTGAGAAACGCCGAGACTGGAGAGTTGGTGCTTCACCTAGAGGGCACGGAAGACGATTTGGAAGAACTCGAGGCAGACGGCTGGATCGCTCCCGAGAGATTCACAGCTGCCGGACGAGACGGCACGACCCCAATCTACGGCATTATCCTCACCCCGTCCAACTTTGACGCCTCCAAGCGATATCCAATCCTCGAAGACATCTACGCCGGACCCCAGGGCTTCCACACCCCAAAAAGCTTCACTTCGCTCGTCAGGCTGCGAAGGTGGGCTGAACAAGGTTACGTCGTCGTCGTCCTCGACGGCATGGGCACCAACTGGCGCTCCAAGGCGTTCCACGACGTGTGCCACAAGAACCTCAAGGACGCGGGCTTCCCGGACCGCATCGCCTGGATCACCGCCGCCGCAGAGTCGCGCCCGTGGATGGACCTTTCGAGGGTCGGTCTCATGGGCGTCTCGGCAGGCGGACAGAGCGCCGTCGCCGCGCTGCTGCACCACGGCGGGTTCTACAAGGCCGCCGTCGCCGAGTCTGGGTGCCACGACAATCGCATGGACAAGCTGTGGTGGAACGAGCAGTGGATGGGCTACCCGGTCGACGAATCGTACGAGGACTCTTCGAACGTGGTGCACGCGGGCAAGTTGGAGGGGGCGTTGATGTTGATCGTGGGCGAGCTCGACAACAACGTCGACCCTGCTACGACGCTGCAGCTGGTCAAGGCTCTACAGGACCTGGACAAAGACTTTGAGTTTCTGTTCGTTCCTGGCGGAGATCACCACTGCGGACGCTTGAAGTTTGCCCAGCGCAAGCAGGAGAGGTTTATGAGGCAGCATCTGCAGAGGACACAGTAGCAGACGTGATAAAAAGAATGAACAAGGTCCTCCACGGCTAACATGTCCCTATAAAGCCATCCAATGTTGACAGTACGCCAGAATCGCGCCGCCGGATAACATGTTCCTATAAAGCTATCCAATATGAACAGTGGGCCAGAATCGCGCCGCCTTCGCCGTTAGTCCATCAATGTCCCAAGCTTCTCATCATAAATCTCAATTCAGCTGACGACTGCAAGGCTTCTGTTCCACGGCACGATGCTGAAAGCTATTTAAGGCCTTCTGACCCGAATCATCACCTCCGTTGTCGCATCAGGCAGGACATTGACCCCAAACTGGACTAAACCGAGGTTGACCTTCGAGATGCTTGATATCATAGGTGGTTGAGGAGAGATTCGGCAAATATAAGCTTGATCTCCACATCGGCGAGAAACCGGCCAGGACAAGCAGGTCTTCCGAAACCGCAGACAAGTTCGGTGCGAGTGACACTCCCTTACGAGTGCTTGTGTTCAGTCGCCTCCTCTTGACGCTGGCAATGTGAGCGCAGGCCGTCGAAGCGGTGCGGATCTGGGTAGATGGAGGAGTCGAAGTTGATTGCGCTGGTGGGAGGCTCCATTTTCGTCACGGCAGGGATGTAAGTGCCATCCTTTTTTGTCCGAGGCTTCGCTTTTTTAAATGCTTTAATGCCTGAACAGCCCGAAGAATCCTGTTCGGGTCTCCGGGGACCAAATGGATAGCAGAACCGGTGCTCTCGGGCCCCGATGGGATCATATGCCAACATCTTTAGATCAATGCATGAAAGCCAAGGTATACATAGACACACTTCTTTCTTCGTTCTCAGTAACTGTTGGTATATACAGGACGATGAATATTCCGCAGTTGTAGGGGTACAAGGTAGGCCACAGCTCTAAAGCTACAAACCACATTAACCACTATATACCTTACAAGCGTGTAGTTTGTAACCTATAAAAGTATCATTCATTGTAAAAAAAAAATACTCTGAAAATGACTACAGCAAGATTCCTTCTAGAGATGGATAATACATCAACTAAGGTGACATCATGGAAAGCCAAGTAAGAGGATATTTGTATAAGAAAAGGGTATCAATTGAGTTGAGAAGGCATCTCTCAGGAGACATAAGTGCTGCTGCCACTCCCAATCTGTTCAATCTGGGCTTTTGCTACTGCTGTTGCTAATTCATAGATCGCTCTGTCTCATGGTGCTGCCAGATAAAGCTTCTTCCATCCTCACATCTCACTCGCGGCTTCCACCCTATCCTTGTACTCTGCAATGGTCCTGACCTTCACGAGCTCCGAGACATTTTCCTCCTGGAGGACTGTGGTAGAGACTGTTCCCTGCTGAGAAAGGGAGACAAGGCGGGTGCGGGCCCAGCCAACAACCTTTGACCAGTTCCAGCCGCCAACACGGGCGACCTCGGAGGAGTCATAGTGGCTGCCCACCATTTCCTCCAGCTCCTCCTCTGTGAGGTCACCCTCTACATCAACAGCGTCAGTGGGAAGCTTCTGGCCACTGGTGTCAACCCAGTAGAAGTTCAGTTGGCCGCTGTACTCAAAGCTGGCCTTGAACATGGCCTGTTGGCCAGCACGGCGATGTCCTGGGACACCCTTGCCCTTGGCCGTAGTGGCAACGTCCCGGTTCAGCGTTCCAAGGTAAAGTCCTGTATCTTCCACCTTCCGTTTCGTGAGACCGCCAACCTCTGGGACGGCCTTGTATGTTGACCAGCCTGAGGCGAAGACCCTGTCGTAGAGGTCGGGTCGCAGGCTCTCGACAGATGGGGCGTTGTCATGGTAGTTGCAGAGGATGAGTGACTCTAGGAGGTCATCACAAGCTTTGTGGTAGCCTGATATAAGCTGTCTGGGTTCGCGACGAGACATCATGCCTGAAAACATATTAGGACCGAAGCCTTCATTTCAGATTTGAAGCTTACCAATAAGGATGGATGCCGGCTGGGATGAATGTGTATAGGTGGGCTTGCGATAAGCTCTGTAATCAAATCAAAACTGTAATTAGCTTTCTATCTCTCACATAGTGCATAACATCAACTCACTGGGCTTCTCAATACTGATTTTGCTGATTTTTAGCGATGGGATAAAGAGGTTAGAAATGGGAGAAGAGGTTAGAAATGGGAGACTGTTAGCCCTCCAGGTGGTGGTGAATAATTTTCAGGTTTGAAAATCTTTCGCCCAAACAAGCAAGACCTCAAGATGGCAGGCACGACGAGGGTCTTGGGAGAGGAGTTCTGTGGAAACTTTAAAGTAGTAAATTGCATTAGCTATTATACTTACTAATTCAATACAGAATCTGTTCAATCCTCTTTACACCTAGCCGGTAGCATTTAGATTTCTGCCTATTATTATAACGGAAAGCGTCAGGTAGCAAATTGGGCAATTGGTGTTCTTGCTGCTACTGTTGTCACTCAAACAAGTTTTTTCTCTCTCCATCAAACAAGTTGGTATAGCTGGGAGACTCAAGTGTTGTCTTCTCAGGCTCTGTCTACATAGTCCAAGGTGTGTGTTCTGTATAATGAAACATGCATCCTTAGATTAGGGTGTTTTGCTTTGACTGTCAGCAAAATGACAAAACCTAGCAGACTGTTCTTGCAGCTCTTTGGCCAAGCTAGAACATCATGCGCTCCAAGCAAACACCTCACATACGTTCTTATCCTATTAGACAATCAATCTTTATGGGAGAGACCCTTCTCGAATCTAGCCAGTATCTCGTACAATGCCCATGCCCCGGGATCAGGCAACTCCTGTCTTGCCGCCTCTCCAACATAAGTCGCGCGATCGAACCTGGCCTCAATGTAGCGAAAGTGTTCGTGAAGGGCAACAGAACATCCATGAAGATGCGGTCACCTTCCCTCGCGGGCATGTGTGACTTGAGAGACTCAACCGCGGTGGTGAGAGATTCAGCAAATAGTGCTGGAGATGGCGATGTGATATCGGAATTTGTGGGAGGTGCTCGGAGAGAAGGAGAAAAGGCGGGGAGGATAATCCCCAGAATAGCACCCAAGGTGCCTGGATCGTCGACTCAAGGACAGTGGAAACCGACCCAGTCTTCGCGGCGCCGTCGTCGAGATTACGCAGAGGCCCTTGACGGCTTCACCGCAGTCGCCGTCGCCGATGCGCATGCCCATGTCCCACTTTGTCAGATTCGGCTCCGCTGCGACGGCGCTCTCGCAACCGGATCAAATAGCTCGCTCGGGCAGGCGAGGGTCGAGCTTCATATCGGTGGTGGCTGCAGTGTTTTTCTGGGCGCTGTGTCTGACGTTGACATTCACCGAGGGCCCCTTGGTATGGTCTGCTTCTTGCGGGCGAGCGGTGTTCGGCTAGGAAACTGATGTAGTGTGGCGGTCGAGCAGTCGCAAGAGTTCTGGAGCAGCGGTATTGGATTGTCTTGCAGTCGCTGAAATATTGACCAGCGAGATGGAGAAGCCTTGCGCGTTCAAGAAGGTTTTGAATGTGCCAGGCAGCGTGCGAGCGGGTTTGATGTTCCATGTCGATGCCAATTGCGTCTGTACCTCGTCCGTCAATGATCCCTATGACAGTACCGAAAGACCGTCGTAGTTGTTGATGAGTAGCGTGACGTCTTCGCCGTCGTCAACATTGGCAAAGCTGTCAACGACCAGACCGTCTCGAATGGGTCTGCGCTGGACCACTGCCACGTCCTTGGAAGATAATTCAACTTGATGTCCATCGACGCCTGTCCCGTCGGAGCTGGCATCCAAAATGAACCGGCTCAACGGTTGCTATTTCCTTTCCCTCTTATGTGACCCGGCGATATCGACAGAGCCTTTGTCGGTTTACGCACTTGTCGAAAGAATATTTTTTTCGGCTGCCGCAGCAGGCAAAGTCTTCATGGCTGCTGGAATTGGCACGCTGTGTCACGTGTCGTGGGCAGTAAACTTACTAATGATGTGTCCAGGCATCCCTCTCCTTCCGACTCTACTACTCTTGCTCCTTCCGATTGACACGTCGTCCGTGGCTGGCAGGACGACAACATCACTGCAACTCTTGCCCTCTCAGCAGCAAGACCCGAGTGCAGACGGTCTCCCGTGTAGTTTGTGATGAGCAGAATCGTACCAGCATCCAAAGGTGCCAGCCCCATGGCCTCCAGAACCTGCTTCGTGCTGGAAGAGGCAAAAATGTCACCACATGCGACCGCAGACCAAAGACCCTCGCGGACGAAGCCGCTCCACGCCGGCTCGTGTCCGGATCTCCAGCCGCCCATGATGCTCATAACCGAAAGGTCGTTATGGGCATGGGCAACGACGCCTTCGGCCTCGTTCAATTTGAGGTGGGCGTTGGCCGAGGCCAGGGCGCGGAGGGCTCTCGGTACAAGCGTGTTGGCCGTAGTATCAGGGGAGTAGTGCTTCGTTGCCATTGTCAGTCCTTGGTCTGAAGGAAGGTATGGATGAACACTGACAGCTACTGGCAAGGTAGGCAACGAACGTCGATACCGATTCAAGGGACGACACAACTTCTTCTTTCTGTGCCATCGACGCGAGGCCTCGTCAGCTTGCCCACGAGATATCATTGTCGCACTTGCTTCGTACCCCTAAGATCCATGATCTTGGTGTTTTCTTGCGCCCATCGGTCGAAATCTTGTGAACGTGCGGCGGTGCAGGAGGCAAGGACGCGAAACGTGGCGCTCGAGGATTGCCATGGCAAGATACTTGGACCAGAGCTGCGATAATTTCTCTCCCGCATTATTCCCGATCTCCGCAATGGATGGTGGCTCGGTTCCCCGCACGCGTTCCGATCTGATCCTTGTCAACTCCCAACAACCCATATCGTCAGGCAAGTCACGATGCTACGTTGTCGGTCATGTTCTGCTTCGCGAGCTGCTGCGTAGCCTGGGCGGAATATTCCATGTCTCTTGCCGACTAACCACGCTACGCCGAAGCTGCGTATCTCAGGCTGTCCCATTTCCGACGACCGCGTCTCGTGTCCTGTCTGCAGAGACGAGCCTAGCCTGTCATGACCTCATGGCCGACAGACGAGATGAAACTCCGCTACCCAAGAAGCGCATCAGGAAGCCAAGGGGTCGCGGTTTGCGTAACAAAACCGGATGGTGAGTCGTCGGCCCTGTCTTCTGTGGGGTTTGTCTCTGTCGTTGGCGGGCTATGCCGTGCTTGAATCCCAGAGTCCGCGCGTGTTGTCCTGCCGCCGCCACCTTCGTCGTCCATCAGCTATCTTGTTCAACTGCCGGTTCAAGCAGCAAGCGCTAACTCATTGATCCGCAGCATTACATGCCGCCAGAGGCACAAGAAATGCGACGAGAAGCAGCCTGTGTGCAGCCCCTGCAGTATATCGTCTCGCCGCTGCGTCTTTCCACAGAATGTGAATGCCGGCGAATCTGTGACGCGTCTCAGTCACGATGAGTCGCGACCTGAAGCAGCTAGCACGACAAATCACGCAAACAAAGATGTTCTCGTCACTCCATCAGTCGAGCGACCGGCTCCGCAGCTCGCTGAAAATTTCGACACAGCGCTCCAGTCAGCGCCATATGCAAGCCGCCAGCAGCAGCCGCTGGCTCCGACAGGGCTGACGCTCGGTGAAGTCTACAGCTACTCCCCCGAAACTGTGGCATCCGAACTCTGGACCACTGACCTGGCCTCGACCCGATGGCTCGGACTGCTGGCGACTGATGCAGCTCAAGCCGATAGCGGGTTCTCTTTAGCACCAAGTCCGGCCCCGGAGGACGATGAGCAACGGCGTGGTCCTGCTGCCCATGGTCCGCCAGATGCCACCAATATGCAGTCTCGGCTTACCAGCCTGTCGGACTCGGAGCGCAAGACTTGGCAGGCCGACAGGTATATTACTTTGACGAACCACGAGGCCGTCTTGTTCCGGCACTTCACCGAGCGATCGTCACGCTGGCTAGACTTCTTGGACCCAGACAAGCTCTTCTCCACGTATGCAGTTCGCTTGGCTCTCCACAATGCTGGTCTGATGAATGCCATCCTGGCTCTGTCAGGGAAACATCTCAACAAGCTAAGCTCGTCTCGTGCCGAGGACAGTGAACAGGCTTCGGGCGGCGACGGTGAATGCGTCCGATACTACTATGAGACCCTTCGATACGTCCAGGAGGCTCTAGCATACCCCAGTTACACCAACTCGGAAGAGCTCAATGCCACCGCCATTGTCATCTCGGCGTATGAGATGCTCGACGAATCGGATGGCAGAGGTAACTGGCAGCGGCATCTGAAGGGCGTTTTCTAGATTCAGAGATCGCAAAACGTCGACGGATACTCGGGCGGCCTGCAACAGGCCGTCTGGTGGGCTTGGCTACGCCAGGATCTCTGGGCAGCCTTTCGCGAGAAGAGACGCTGTCTGAGCTTCTGGGCACCCTACAAGGACTACCACGAGTTGGGCCAACACGGTCTTGCTCACATGGCTATATACCTGCTCTCGCAGGCTGTCAACTTGTGCGCCGACTCGCGCTTAGCTGACTCGTTGCCCGTGCCTAATCCCTCGATGACTACGAACGTGGTGCTGGCAGGAAACGAGCTGTCGGAAAAGATGGAGCGGTGGAAGGCTCACCTGGGCAACGAGTTCAAGCCTCTCCCAACGGCGACAAGCCCATCTGACGTCTTTGCTCCTCTATGGCTGCATCCGCCTCAGTTCGGTGTCGCGTTGCAGGCATACTTCTTCGCTCGAATATTGATCCTTCTTCATAGCCCAATGCCATCTGGCTTTCGTGGTTTTTTGAAAATGCAACGGTCACTCTCCGAGGCTGTCGACACAATATGCGGCATCGCCATGGAGCTTACAGACGAGGGTTGCCAAATACTGTCTGCGCAATGCGTCTATGGTGCAGGGCTTTGTGTTCAGGAACCAGCCAAGAGGGAGAGGATACTGTCATTGATTGAAAAGTGCGAAGAGAGAGTTGGCTGGGCTCCTATGGCCACCTGGAGAGACGACTTGAGACAGGCGTGGGCCGAAGCCGACAACAAGAGCCCGAATGAAATCCCTTGACGATCATCGAACATCAATATTTGTGCACGTTGTTCCAAGTCAGCTCAATTTCAAGTACCATTGAGGCCATGCCTGCAGATCTACTTACGTCCATTCGCCATTCCATCAACCGCTGGGCTTCCTCAGCACCCTTTTCCATCAGCGACGTGAGACTCATCATTCGGTGCATCCTTTTTCAAGTGCGCCAGATAACGGTTCAGAACCAAGTTGTTCACGTTGACCTTGGACACAGCACCACGGATGCACTTCTGCATCAGATCTTCCGGAAAGTCGTTCGTTTCGTGAAGCACGATTCCAACCCTTCCTGCCGCTTTTGTGCCAATAATTTTCCAGCCAATCCGGCCCCATCAGCAAGCAACTTCTCGTTGCGTCACGGCAAGCTTACCTGTCAAACTCGAGCACAGGACCTCTGGCGCCGTACTGGCCGTGTACCTTGCCAAATGCTGGTGCCAGGAAATCGATTCCCGTCGCGATGAAGCCTTCTACCTGTTCCACCGTCGTCTCCAAGTCCGCCGTATCAGCCATGTCACCCTCGCCGCCCTCTATTCTACTCGGCTCGGAGACCCGAGGAGAAGGTAATAGCCCAGGGGGAAACTTGGATGATGAGGGAGCTCCGCTTTGCCTTGGCCGCGCGGATGAAGGAGATGATGTTCTCGATGTTGTACGCAATGGGTGCGACGACGCCGTGTTGGCCTTCCTCGGCGCGGGACCACGTGTCGTGGTTGCTTTCCGGCCGGAAGACACGACTCATGCCGTGCGGGAATGTGGAGAATCGGCACCTCTGCTCATCACAACCAACTGAACCGACGGAAGCTGGGCGGGTCCAATTGGGATAGGTTGTTTGCCGCTGGAATCAGTAATGGAAATACCAAGCCTTAGAAATGATTCCTGCGTGACCCTCTATCAGTAGATGTCGGTGGTTGTCAGTTGAACATCTCATCCAATTCGACTCATCCAATCAGGCTTCCAAAACCATCACCTACAGAGAATCAACCCATTCAGTCACTCCCACATCTCACCAAGCATCATTGACAACTTGACAATATCCTCTTAGACCAAAATCATGACCGCTCGTCAGGTCTCCGCATCGGCATCGGTGGCGACGACACCGGCTTCAGCCACAAGTCCGTCATCGCCGCTGACCTGCCTGCCGACCCCCGCGTCATTCCGTCACCGACTTTGGCCCGTCCTCGGAGACGGACAAGACGGCCTACCTTATGCGCACTTTGCGCTTGCAGCCGCCGAGACAGCGGCAGTCGACGGGTTCGACCGCGCCGTGCTCATCTGCGGCACGGGTCTGAGGGTCGCCATCTCCGCGAACAAGGTGCCCGGCGTGCGCGCCGTGGACGATTTTGAAACCGTCTGTCGAATGATTTATCTTATGTCCTTCAAATATCCCAGTGCGAATTGCACTGTTTCCTAGACGAACCATGTTCTCCAGACCAAGCTGGAGATGAGGGAGATCAGAAATAACATCTTACCAAGGACAAGAAAGGGCAAAAAGCTCGATCCGAACCCGTCGGTTCAATCGTACGAAAACTGGTGGACGCCCATTGGGGTACCGCTGGATCACGTAGGCGTCCGCCGAAAGTCGCGCCGATAATTTGAGTACAAGTAGGGCATCTTACTGATAGATGCGGAAGGAAGCAATGACGGGGGCTATCTTTAGGAAGGAGGAATAGGGAAGGAGAGGGGTAAGATGGGAAGCAGACGCTGAGAAAGAGGCGTAAGAACACGCTCGACGAAGCTTCGCTGACATAGTGTCTTTGGCCGTACCTGGGTTGAAAGCCTCGTGATCTTTGATCGAAAGGCACGACATTCAAGCAATCCGTGCGAAGCGATTGCACCAAAGTACAACGATGCGCCCCTGGCGAACTTCGACGACGAAGTGGCTTACCTTCACCTTTTAACGCTGAAACTTAGAAATCATACACAGGCTTCCAACTAGAGCCGCGCAAGTCGGCAGCTCATCAAGCTGCGTAGCCATGCCCGAGGTTGTTATAAAGCCCTGCATATAAATGCAGTGGCAAGAATAATCTCCTACTGATACTGACCAGCTCTGACACAAATGGATGTACTCGGGCTATGGAGCACAAGAGATCAAAGGAGCAGCAGAACAGGTTTCAATTTAAGAATGATTAGTAGAGGTTGGTACCCCTGTGGCCTGCAGGATGAGGAGAAGGGCCAAGAGAACGGCCAATAGACATCTGGCATGCAACCACAACACTACACCACCATCACTCCGCTGTCCAAGACCGACTCCACGGATTCTGAAGTCGTGCAGAAAGTCTTAAAGCGGTAAAAGATTCATCAACCATTCTGACGGCGCAATAGTTATCAGCTTTGCTTAACTTTTATTCCCGTACCAGCAAAAGACAACCGCAGCGTCTACCAAGCACCCACGATGCCCGCAATAGGAATATCTATACCAGTTGTGTACGTCGCCGTCTCGCTCAGCAAGTACACGTAGGCGCCACCGAGCTCTTGCGGGAGCGCCAGGCGAGGCATGCCGCCGTAGTACTTCATCTTCGTGTCCCAGTCAGGGGAAGTCTCAACATAGTACGTCAACGCCGTCTTGACAAAACCAGGCGAGATTGAGTTGACACGGATGCCGTGCTGCGCCCACTCCATGGCCAGCGTATGCGTCATGTTGCGGATGGCACCCTTGGTGGCTCCATAAGGGGCCGACGGGGCAGCCTGCAAGACGACCGTCAGTATCAGCGCATATCGAGTCCGATGGCGAGAGAATGGAAAGCGTACCCTGTTCGGCCTGTACGACGTCATGCTTGCGGTAAAAACGATGCTACCCTTGGCACCCAGCTTGATGAACGTCCTCGCGGCGGCGGTCGCGCAGTTCCACGATCCGTTGACGTTGAGCTTGAACAGCCTGTCAAACTCGTCGGGGGTGAACTCGAGCGCCGGCTTGTGCTTGGTGGCACCAGCGTTGGCAACCATGCCGTCGAGGCGGCCCTTGGCGGCAACCACAGCTTCCAGCGCCGCCTCGACGCTCTGGTAGCTCGTCACATCGCAGTGCTGGAAGTCGAGCCTGCCGGGGAACCGCTTGCTCAGTGCCGCGAAGTCGGCGCCCGTTTCTGAGATGTCGAGGCTGTAGACGGCTGCTGCCTCGTTGAAGAGGCACACTTCAGCGATGCCGAGACCGATGCCCTGGTTGGCGCCGGAGACTGCGAGTCTTGTCAGCATCGCTGTGCGTCTGCTTCTGGTTGTTGAGACCCACTTGTGATGACCTTGTCTTTCAGGGAGATCTTCCAGTCGTGGCCTGGCTGAGGAAGTGTGCTAAGGTAGGCAGGGGCATCGCCGTCGGTAGGGTTGCCGTTCTGATCAGATGAACCAGCCATGTTGGGTTTGTGCAGGTATGTGATGTGTGGTTGAAGCTGGTTTCTGAGGCTTCAATGCTGCGATGCTCCAATGCTGTGTCGCCGGGGGCAAGACTGAAGGTGAAGTATGGCTTGTGACGCTGATAAGTGGTATATCAAACTTCAGCATCACGGCAAGCTTGAGTGGTTTTAAGTACCCATCTTGGAAATTGACACTTCGAACGGCTGTATAAAAGCTCGGTTGTATGGACGCGACGCGCGACATCCATCCGATCATCCCAACGCCATGACTGTTCAGAGTTGAAGCTGGTGCGGTGCAACGCATACAATTCCCAGGAGCGTATCCTTGCCATACCCTTGTCAGCGGCCGCGGCTCGCGTCCTCGTTGCGGCCAACGTCGGAGTCGAGGGTCCGCGAGACGGGCACTCACACGAGTCAACCGCTCTACGAGATGGAACCCTGTCTCAAAGTCACGAAGCCCTCGACTCGTGGGAATGGCCATGCATGGCACTCGGCCACACGACCCGGGAGTTCCCCGGACCCCGCACGTTTTGGAGAGGTCGTCTCAACCCCAGTTTTCCCCAGACTGGAGCTGCAGGAGCAATTCTGCCCAATGAGACTATTCCCACAACGACATCCTGGACAATATTACGACGCTCTGCATAGCGTGGTGTGTTGGGAGCGATTCCATGTAGTAACTAAGCACACACACACGGGAAAGAAGTGGAACCCTTTGACCAAGGCAGCCAACTCGTCGTTACGAGGGAAGTCTGGTCGTTGCTGTTGACCTGTCGGGTATCCAACATTCGTCAACCGTCGGCCGAGGTCGTCATTTTGTCAACTCCCATTCGACCTTTACTTAACTCCTGTGAGATAACTATCGAAGCTCTATCATCCGAACTGTTCAACTCTGTTCGCGATCACATCCATCGATACGACCGAGCCCGTCAACAACGCGAGTCGTCCGCAAGCATAGTCGATCACCATGGACAAGACCGAAACACCTATTAGCAATGAACACGAACATGCCATCGCAAAGGAGGCAGAGCTTGCGGATATGGACGACTACGTTCCGGGAATCGATGAGGAGAAGGCTCTGGTGAGGAAGATCGACTTGGTCAGTATACCCATCCTCAACCCGGTTACCGTCCAACTAACATGGCGTAGTACATCCTTCCTCTAATGTTCCTCATGGTGAGAACGTCAGACATTGCGCCCGATTCATCCGCTGACATGGGGAAACACAGTATTTGCTCTCGTACATGGACAGGACCAAGTACGTTTGCAAAGGCCTCTCCGAAGGGAATTAACCTAACCTTTTTTCTGTTCAGCATCGGCAACGCCAAGATCGCCGGCATGGACAGGGACCTCAACCTCGACTCGGAACGATACTCCATTGCCCTGGTCGTATTCTTCATAGGATACGTCGTCTTCGAAGTGCCATCCAACATGATCTTCAGCCGCACCAGACCCAGCGTCTTCCTGCCATGCATCATGGCCGCTTGGGGCGCCGTCACCATCGGAATGGCTTTCACGCCAAGCTACGGGGCCCTCATCGGACTTCGCGCGTACGGATTACCTTTCTACATTGTAACAAGATCTTAAACTAACATACAACAGCCTGATGGGATGCATCGAGTCGGGCTTCGCACCAGGCGTGCTCTATCTGCTCTCTTCCTGGTACAAAAAGGAGGAGCAGAGCAAGCGGTTTGCCGTGTACATCTCTGCCGCCATCCTGTCCGGGGCCTTTGGCGGCATCCTAGCTGGAACCATCACCAGTGGTCTTCACGAAGCCAACGGAATAGCCGGGTGGAGGTGGCTTTTTGTCATTGAAGGCGCCGCAACCGTCGTCACCGCCGGCGCGGCCTTTTTCATCCTCCCCGACTTCCCCGAGAGCACTTCCGGATCCAAGTTCAACCAAAGAGAGAGAGAACTGGCCATCAAGCGCATCCGGAGCGAGGTGCTGGCCACGAGCGCGGAAGAAGGACCCAAGCTCGGTCACTGGACGGCCCTCAAGCTCAGCATGGTCAACTGGAGAACCTGGCTCTTCGTCGTCGGTTACATGGTAATGCCATCCCCCATCTTCGTTCGTCCAACGTGACTCGACTCGACTAACGAAATTTCCCCCAGGCCATTGTCGGATCCTCTACCCTCTCGTACTTCTACCCGACCCTCGTCAACGGCCTCGGCTACACCTCCACCGCCGCGCAGTACATGACGATCCCCATCTACGGCGTCGCCTTCGTCTGCACCGCCACCACCGGCTACTTCGCCGACCAGCACAGCCAATGGCGCGGCCTCATCCTCGGCGCCTGGCTGACCGTCTCCATGCTCTGCGCCGTCGTCACCTGCGCCGTCTACGACTTCACCGCCCGGTACGCCCTGCTCGTCGTCATGGCCTCCGGGCTCTGGGCCTCCAACGCCCTGTCCCTCTCGTACGCCTCCGTCAACTTTGGCGACATGCCAAACGAGACAAAGGCCGTCTCCCTCGCCTTCGTCAACGCCATGGGCAACCTCGCCCAGATCTACGGCGCGTACCTCTTCCCGTCCTCGGGTGCCCCCAAGTACCTCATGGGGTTTGGAGTCATCAGCGGCTTGTGCCTCACGGGCGTGGCTTCGTATGTTGCGCTCCACGTCCTTTTGAGAAGGGCGTCTCGGAGCGTTTGAATCGCTGGCTTGTATGTTGGCTGGCCGACGTTGCGTGATAGCAAGGCGTACCACCCAAGTAGCTTCCGTAGTTGATACCCTAGTTGAATACATTTGCGTCGTTTTTGTAGCAGCAATATTGGAAACCGCAGTCACCTAATCCGTTGATAAACGGCGGTGGTGAATGATGGTGACAGTGGGATACGATGAATAATGGTTACTCACAACAGCAACCGAGAATAAGAACAGCAACGAGTAGTACAGACGACCACGGTATTGAGTGCTAACGTCGTATAACACTCAAGACAGAAGTAGGGATTTGTTGAGATCATTGGGTACATCCAAGAGTAATCAACCACAGCAACAGACGACAGCGAGGGAGCAAAGCGAGGAATGACGGCAACGTCTATACTAGCATCGTCGCTGAAGAAAGTCATTAATCATTCTCTATCGCTAATCATCGTCCTCTGAAACTTCACCCAAAAACGACGGGAGCAGGACCCTCTCGTGTTTACTCTTCTCACTCTTCTGCTCCTCGATTGCTTCCATTATCCACCCGTAAGGATGTCTGATCTCGGTAACATCTGGACAGCTCGGTCTCAAGAATGTAAATATCTCGCCCGAGCCATACATATCGTTCAGCCTGGAGTGGCAGGTTACGTCCATGCAGTATCGAAAGGTCACGCCTGTAAGTGTGTTTTCCAAGAGTTTCGGGTCAGCCACATGTGTTTCGCGTCGTCCAGCGTCGGAGCGGCATTTGGAGCAGTGAGCTTCCCGGTGCGCGATAAGTCTATGTCGTCCATACGCAACGTGGTAACGGAGCTGGTTCTCGACATCGCAACGCTATTGGGCCAAGTCGAAGGCAATCATCGTCTCGATAAGTGACTTTTTCCAGTCTATCAGTTGGACGCAATAGGAAGGCCCTCTGGTCAAGCGGTGATGTGGTATGCACAGCCCGCCTTCCACCGAAAGAGTGACCACAATAGCCAGTGGCTGCCAAGTTGTCGATACGGATAAAAAGACGTCGTCTCCCCTCTTGGCTTTGATCTCAGGGATGTCGAGCTTCAGCGTCCCGCAAAGACGAGGCCTAGGAGCAACAGGCCTGATACGAGTGATTGGGGGGACGGCATCGTGCGTCGACCAGCCGTCGAAAACGACGGCCCAATACTGCTTGCGGTCTATGAAGGCAGGCACCAGGCCATCCCTGGGATCGTAGCGGGTCGTGTTGGCAACTAGGTCATCGCAGCACCCCTTCTCGTGAAAATTCAGCTGTTTGTAGCTTGCAATGCCAGGGCAATCGGAAGGCGAATTTCCGTCGCCGAGGCTTGCTGTCATTATGAAGGTGTTTGTAGGCGGTATGTTGATGCAGTACGAGGATGGGACTTCTTGACTTGTTTGTGTTGTCGCTTCTAACACGTAGTGTGTATTCATGACGCAATCGAGGTCGACGCTTTTGATCCTTCTCGCACCGGATCTCTCTTTCCGCAACCTTCCGAAACGCATTCTCTCCTTCTACATGATCTTGTTTGGAAACTTCTTTCCACGCTTTTCTGTTCTCTACTTCTCTGACCATCCATATCTGTAAGGCCAGTCTTCGTAGAATCCTGTGTTCGACCGAGCTTTGGTACTTTTTGGGCCCTCAGGATACACACCCAGTGTCTTCTTGTCTTTTTCTCTTACGTACCCCTTTCTACAAGTCACTGCCTCCTTCTTCCCTACCTACTTAGGTCGGATGTTGCTCATGTTACTGGAACTCGAGCTTATCGCATATAACGCAATATCCCCTTCGGCCCCATCGTTTGCTACCCTCAGCTTCCGACCCAAGATCAGCTAAAGTGTGTAGATTGTCCAGCGACGTTCACGTGTCTAACATAAAACGCAATAGCAGAACAGGAAACATCAGAGTTTTCCAGAATAAGCTACATCATAGTGATTTAGCATGTCGCCCTAGTGGTAGAGTAGTAATTATTCAAGGAGCAGAAGTAGGTAGCAGCTATTCAGTAGGCTAAATGAGAAGAGGATACTTGAACTGATTAGACTCACCTACTATCTGTCAAGAAGCTGGGCGAGACCGCGGCGCTTGTCTTACACGAGACATACTGCTTGTGTGAACAAACCTGACACACTTAATGGTCATCAACACCTAGGCTGTTCAAAGCGGATAGTTGTTTAAAGCGGGAAGTATTGCTTCAGTAATTTGCAAACTGCGAGCGGTAAGTTGACGATGCCGGAGTGCCCAGGTTCCGACCGTATGGCTTCCCTGAGCCTACGCCAGGTGAGATGTCAGACGTCGACTCTCGATTGCGATGATCGAGCTGCGCCACTGCTTCTGAATCTAGCCAACGCGCCAAGCCGGGTAGTGAATTGAGAGGTGTGTCTGCCGCACCCGGCGAGAACTTGGCTCTATCGAGGTTCTAGGTCGCTTAGCCATTTCTGCGACGTTTCCTCAACCGACAAGCGTTGGAAACGAATCCGATAACGTGTCAAGCCCGGCCCGAGCAATGACGAGGACTTACTTGAGTACACTTCCTCCGAGGCTCCAAGAGTTGGCTAGATGCTGTTATAGACTAAGCCTATTCGTAACACTGCAAGTACCGACACTCGGACTTTACCCAGGTTAGACACTTCCGCTCCAGCATTATCCCTCAGTCATTGACTTCAATGCTATCACAGTCAACACTCAGTCTCTGACGGGGTAGCTTTCCACGTCTGTCCTACAGAAAAGTGAGGATAACCATTCAGACCCCGAATGAAGTTTTACGACCAATACCCGGCATCACTCCGAGCCACAGGCGGCAAGGATCGTGGCCGTGCTGTCAGCACGTCCCTTGCGCTCGCTTGACTCGATGGGGTGAAGACCGGCCATTTTCCCTGATAACCGAGTGCCTTGGCAGACGCAGCGGGCCGACGGAACACAAAAGCTTGAATGCAGCTTTGCACGACGTCAAGGATCATCGCAGCAACATGCCTCTCCCGGAAGACAACCTACACGGAGACAAGCAGATCGCTGACGTTGGCAACGTTGGACTACGGTAGATATCTCTATTCTTTTCCACAGTACACGGTGAATTGGACGCCCCTCTCGGCCTAACGTGAAGCCCGGCTTCTTTCTTCAGCTTCTGTGCCGAACGGCCTACCAAGCCCACCGTCTTGGCTAGTCTGGTATGACGCGAAGAATGCAGATCCAAGTAGGGGCCAAAGCTCTGGGATGAAAAGGGGCAGCATCGCCATGGAATTCTGTCGCGATGCCCCTAGCATTGTTGCTTCGAGTGGAATGTGAGGCTTCGGGGGTTTATAAACCCCCCCTTCGTCCCAGACGCCTATGTCTAGCTAGCAAGCCGTTTTCAACCCGTTTTCCCAAGCCCTTTTTGCAACAGATTCGCCCCCCACAGAATCGAACATGGACGACACGCGTCCCAGCTCCGTCTCTAGCGAGGCGATGAAGCTCGCGTTGGTTCTGCGGGCACTCGTCTGCCAAGTCGCTCGTGTCGGGACATCCATGGCCTCTCGCTCGTCGAGCCCATCCACGGCGCGATTCGGCAACACCTTTCCAGCTTACTCCGAGGATGGCTCCGAAGGCTTGCTGGATGAGCCAAGAGAAGGCCAGTCGCCCACAATGTTCATGGCCGGACCCTACCATGACTTGGACA
The DNA here is from genome assembly GCA_000350065.2 of Colletotrichum orbiculare MAFF 240422. Taxonomy (NCBI): domain Eukaryota; kingdom Fungi; phylum Ascomycota; class Sordariomycetes; order Glomerellales; family Glomerellaceae; genus Colletotrichum; species Colletotrichum orbiculare. The sequence continues at coordinate 747,771 of AMCV02000039.1, read as the reverse complement.
AGAACGACGACGCCATCCTCGTCTCCGTCAGAAGCGGGAGGAACTCGGTCTCTTCCTTCATCAGCGAACACTTGGGAGGGGAACACCCACGCAGAGACCGCTTCTTGCGGTACATCCAGCCGCTCGCTCCCGTCTTGTTGCCCGACTTCATCCTCGGTCCGATCAACTCCCTCAGCAGCGGACGCCAGCACCGCGCCCCCAAGCGTCTGAGCCCGACGGCCTATCTCGACGGCCTGCGCGGCGTTGCGTCCCTGACCGTCTACCTCTTTCACTACTCGTATCTCTGGTTCCCGAACCTCCGGCAGGGCTACAACTCCACGCCCAACGATACGTGGCTCATGCAGGGTAACATGATCAGGGTCTTCCACTCGGGACGCGCGAGCGTCACCATCTTCTTCGTCATCTCTGGCTACGTCCTCTCCATCAAGACGCTGTCGATGATCCACAAGCGGCAGAACGAGCAGGTTCTCAACGCGCTGGCCGGGTCCGCCTTTCGCCGGCCGTTCCGCCTCTTCCTCCCCATCGCCCTGTCGACGTTTGTCATCGCCATGCTCTGCCACAACAGCATCTACCAGGGCGACCCGTCGGGCGAGAGGCCTCCCCCGGCCATCAGCCCCCTCGGCGCGCAGATTGCGAGCTGGTGGCAAGACCTCGTCAACATTGTCAACCCGTTCGCGCACATCATCAACCGGGAGAACATGCGCGGCATGATGTACAACGGCCACACGTGGACGATCCCCGTCGAGCTGCAGGGCTCGTTCCTCGTCTTCTTCCTCCTGCTCATGTTCGCCAGGGCCAAGCGGTGGATCCACATCGTCTCGACCGCCGTTCTCGGCTACTGGATCGTGACGCTGGGAGACTGGGACAAGGGCCTCTTCATCGCCGGCCTCCTCCTCGCAGAACTCTCCCTCGTCCTGCCCAACCAGCGCAGACCCGTCACCCTTCCACAGTCCAACACCTCCACCACCACCACCAATCCCGGCAGCTTCGGCGGGTTCCTCAACCTCTTCCGACACGCGGCCACGCTCACGCTCTTCCTCGTTTCCATCCACCTCCTGAGCTACCCCGAGCGGCTGGGGCCCCAGACGCCCGGCTACGTCTGGCTGTCGACCCGGGTCCCGGCGTACTACGCGGGCAACGAGACCAAGATCCAGCAGCACTGGCTCTCCGTCGGTTCCGTCATGTTCATCCTCGCGCTCATGTACTCCCCGCCGGCGAACCTCAACCTCCGCGACCGCATCATCGCGCTGCTCGGCGGCAACGGCGCGCCTCGCCCATCGTGGTCCCGAGGCAGCCCGGACCGCGGCGGCGGCGGCGGCGGCGACGACGACGAGGAGAAGAGGCAACTCGACGCCGACGCAGTGCAGCGAGACGCGGATGCCGCGAGACCGGCACCTGCGGACCAGGGCGGCGAGCCGATGCTGCAGCGCATGTTCACGACGCGCTTCGCACAGTATCTCGGCCGCATCTCCTACTCGCTGTATCTCTGGCACGGCACCGTCATCCACGTTGTCGGCGTGCGGTGGCTGGTTCCCGCGTGGCAGTCGTGGAACGAGGCGCAGGCTGCCGTTTCGAAACCGGGCACCGCGCCGGATGCTGCTGCCGCCATGACGGCCGACGCGTGGGGAGCGTACAGGGCTGCGTTCTTCTGGGGTGTCTTGATCAACACGCTGGCCCTGCTTTGGGTCAGTGACGTGTTTAACAGGCTTGGAGACGGGCCGGCTGTGCGGCTGACTCGCTGGATTGGCGAGAAGAGCTTTCGTAAGGACTGACGGAGGGATTCCATTTGTCGCTTGTTATGGAGTTTGGGTACTGCTTGGGAGGGGATTGGGGTAGTTGATTCATGAAGTTATTCACACTCTGGTATCTATCTTCAATTCTACCTGCCGGTTCTCTTCATGTCGAGTGTCACAAATGACATCTTTGGCTAGTGATGATGTTTGCCATCGTGAACCCCACGTGTCCGGCATCATGCAACGCTGCGCTTTCACGCCGTCATGTATCCATTCACATGCCTCACACAAAACTGAATCCGCTCCCTTGTCCTTGAAATAGTCAAACAGCACATCAAGTCGACGAAAACCCACACCCCGTCTTCCCGTTCTCCTCCGCAACAGCTCTCGCCGAACACGCCCCCCTCGGCCCAGCGCAGCACCCGGAAGCGCAGTCCGCGTCAGACAGGCACTTTCCCGTGATGAACTGCCGCCCATCTCCCTTCCCGACGTTCTGCGACCCGGCAGCGCCGCCCTGGTCACCGCCGGCGGCAGGAGCGGGGGACGGTGCCGCGGCCTCCTGCCCCTGACCGACTCCCGGTCCGGACCCAGCAGCAGCGCCGCCGAAACCGCACCCCTGCTTGCCGGCCTGGAACTGCGCCCCGAGTCCGGAGCAGATGCCGGCGCCGTCGAGGGTTGCGCAGCACGTCGAGGCGCAGTCTCTGCCGTTCAGACAGGCGCCGCCGATGAACTGGGCTCCCTGGCCGTTGCCGACGTTCTTTGCCCCGGCTGGGTCTGGCGTGAGAGGGTTTGGTGCGGCGAGGCATGAGGCGGCGACTGGATGTGTGTTAATTGTGGTCTTGGTGGGAAGTGAACAGTTTGTGTTGCTGAAAACTTACACAACGCTGCAAAGATGAAGAGGCGAACCATTTTGAAGAACTGACAAGAGAGTTGAAGGTTATGTTTCAATAAGGCAAGTTGACGAAGAGGAAGAGCGGTAGTTATAGGCCTGGTGTTCTTTTCATTTCAAGTTTGTATAAATCAGCGCCACAGCCCGCAGACATCGTTCATCTTATGTAAATTCACCCATCTGAACAGTCCCGTCCCAGAACCGAGCCCAACCCATATATTCTCACGCTACTCCTATATTCCTCCCATCTTTCGAATCAAAGCTGGCACCAAGTACGACGCACTCCTGTCACAGAGGCGCGTCACGGGACGGGGAGGCTGAGCGTCGAGGCCGCATCTCGACAGCATTCGGACACCAAAATATCTCACTGCACCATGCAAATGGCCACTCGGCTGTCGAGTCCGATGTCAACTGACAGCGACGATATGCACTGCGGACAAAGCGCGCAGACCAGACCCGGGCCAGCGAGGTCGTCGAGATGGCCGTCACAAAACCCAGGCCGTCCCCTGTCGGGCCAATGTTTCGGATGGGACGAACCATTGGGGAGGGACGGACGAGCCCAAACATTTTTCAAAACGATCCTCCTGTCCCCCTTGGGCTTCACGCGTATTAGGGCCTGTTCATCTGTCAGCTGAAGAAATTGGCCCGGTTTCTTGTGTAAGACAGTTCTGCTCGTGGGGAGTCGTGTAATGCACGGATGACGGCCCACCCTGCTACGACCCTCCGACGATGCAGGTTTCCCGTCTTCGCAGATGTCCTGAGCGATGTTGCCCATGCGGCTCTTCATTCGTCCGACTCTGTGTCTGGGGTTAGGTCGGCATACGAAACCGTAGCCGCTGTCGAATCGGTGCCGCTGACTCCCGAGGATAGTGTGTTTTGGGGCTGTGCCCCTATTCGCGACATATGGACGCCGACTACGGATACATCGACTGGTGACAATGGGTGTTATCTTCGCATCAACCAGTTACCATGATGTTGTCTAACTGCGTTTTGAAGCTTCTTTGGCTTCAAGGCCGTCGTTCCTTGGATCTACTCATGGATATGGGTTGACTGTGGTCGTCAAGGTGGATGTTGTTGAGGGCTCGTGAAGCAAGACTCCCCTACCTCTTCATCCAGGTATCGTGGCCCACCAGCTCAAGCTCCTACAAGCAGCAGCACAGTGGCATAATCCTCACGAGAGCTCGGAAGCCAAGTTTGATCGGACTTTGAGAGAAAACGAAATCGATCATGTTAATAATTTGACAAACGCCTTGGGTCCAAAACGTTCAGCAAAGTTTCGGGAGCAAGTCTTGTACAGGTCAGTGATGGAGCACGAACTCTCTGACGGCGCATTGGACCAAGGGCGCCCTAGATACTTCGGGAGCTACAGGGCTCTTCAGAGAGGGGATACCTGTCGTGGCGGCCTACAGGGGTCACCAGACACCCTTTAGTACCTGTAGATTATGTAGTAAATGGAAGAATCTACCCACATCTTTCATCGTGAAGGCGATGCCATATGTTCAGCATCACGACAACTCTTGCTCACAGGCATTCAAAGGACTCATCTACACAGGTACATCACTTTTTAAGCCTGTTTACCAGTCTTGTAGAGACGTAGCTTACATACGCTTCAGTGAAGTTATGTGGAAGGCAGTTTTCCATCTGGCAAGTTGCTCGGAAACACAGCAGAAAGAAAATCCATAGCAGTGACATCGTCAACGTCAAGAGCACACAAGACTACGTTCTCGTGAAAGTGCCTTGAAGGCGACTGTCCAAGCTTCTTGGTCCATGAGATGGCAAGAGGAGGCGAAGACAAGAATCTCTCGCAACAGTCAGACTGATGCAATCGCCAATTTGCTCTTAAAAGGCACCCCAACCCCTATCAGCCGCAAAGCTGGAGCATCAGAGCATTTCGTTGCATAACTGTCCTTCTGGTTGCGGAATTCGTATGGCATTGTAATGAGTGCAGTGCTGCCAGACCTCATTGCTCCATGTCCCTTGGCACAGCTCAGGTTGATTTCAACTACGTAATTGCCTTACTTACGGACGAAAAATGAAGCCATCACCGAGCTTTAGCAGAGCTTGAATGTGGCTTGGCGCCCAAACGCCACAGACAAAGTCACTGCCGTACATCGCCGACCATTCCGGGGCTGGGAGCTGTCATTCTGTGCAAAAACCACCTTGCCATTTACTGTTTCTTCTGCTTGAGAGCAGTCTAGGAGATCTGCCAATAGAATGATCCGACTCTATGCATAGCCCGTACTGGACGATGCATCCGGTCTCGAACATGCCGAACCATCCTCTTCGTCCGTCTTCTTCATCCTGCATTGGGCTAGGCTACAGCCAAAGACATTCCACAGAACCCCTCGCAAGACCGATCCTGCAAACAGTCCCATCGCCAAAGCATGCGAGCTGCCCTTTGGCATTCCTACGCCGTGACGTACACAATTCTACCGCGAGATGCCCCTCTCCCTTGACCAGCGCCCGTCGACGGCCCAGCCCCTAGAAGCGGGGTAGCTCGTGGATGCGTCGAGGTAGTCGATTCTTCATACGGCGTTCGCGACATGCGAAGCCTGTAGATATTGACAGCGCGTCTGCCATTTCTATGTACGACCTCATCGTCATCTTCGACACGGGCGATATCGCGAGACATCGTGCGAAATGGCAGCTTTACAGGACACTGTGGTGGAGCCCGACGTGTTCAACGACAACGACTCGACCTGGGAAGATGTGCCACGCCCAACACCATACCACAACGACAGAGAGAGAGGCGCTGACGAGCACTGTAGGACAACGCGTCGTCTACGGCCAGCTTGAACAGCTCCATTCTCAATCACAGAAAGGAAAACGGACGGACGTACCACAAGTTCCGAGATGGAAGTCAGTCAATCGCAACAACTGCGCAGTGCCAGTACTGAGCGGACTGCAGAATACCACTTTCCCAACGACGAAGAGGAGAACGACAGATTGGGTAAATTATCAGATTGTTCTCCAACACCTACGCCTCTTCACGATGAACTGACGTGCAGTTCCAAGATCTCCAACATCACATCTTCGACCTCTCCTTCGACGGCAAACTTGGCCTCGCCCCACCGAACCAACCCGATGCGAAGGTCGCTCGCGTGCTGGATCTCGGAACAGGGACCGGTATTTGGGCCATGGATTTCGGCGAGGAGCACACGGGATCAGAGGTCAGCTGGCCTGGCTGAGGAGCGCTGGAATGCCCTGACCGTCCTGACGAATCTATCTACCTTTAGGTGACTGGAGTCGACCTGTCTCCCACCCAGCCTCAATTGTTCGTCCTTCTAGTTCCGAGCTTCGAAGACGTCGCAACTGACCAACCCAGCGTCCCACCCAACGTGCGGTTCGAGATTGACGACGTCGAAGACACGTGGACGTACTCGCGGCCATTCGACTACATCCATAGCCGGATGATGAACGCGAGCATTTCCAACTGGGAGGCGTACATCCGGCAATCCTACGAGTATACCTCCATCTCCCACCCACCATCACCACCACCACCACCACCACCACATCAACCCATCTGTCTGACAGCGTGCGCCGCAGGAACCTCAACCCCGGCGGCTGGCTCGAGCTCCAAGAATTCGACCTGCCCCTCTCCGACGACGGCACCCTCACCGAGGCGCACGCGCTGTCCCAGTCGATGCGCCACCTGGGCGACTCGGCCGCCAAGCTCGACCGCGCCTTCATCGCGCTCGACAAGCTCAAGCCCGCGCTCGAGGCCGCCGGCTTCGTCGACGTGGCCGAGGTCAAGTTCAAGTGGCCCAGCAACACGTGGCCGCGCGACCCCAAGTTCAAGGAGCTCGGCGCGTGGAACTACGAGAACATCACCGCCGGCCTCCAGGGCTTCCTCATGGCCTTCCTCACGCGCGGCCTGGGCTGGCAGGCCGACGAGGTGAACGTGCTGGCGGCGCAGACGAGGAAGGACGTCGGGGACCGGAGCATCCACGCGTACTGGCCCATGTAAGTCTTCCTGCAGCCGCCGTCGTGCAACATGTCAGGTTGGTTGGCTTACGAGGCACAGGATCGTGGTGTACGGGAGGAAGCCGGAGGGCCAGTGATGCGACTGAAGTTGCATTTGACCATCACATTGGCGTTGTCGAAGCCGAGATCAACAACGGATCCGGGTGGATCTGACAGGCATCCGGTCAGCGCGGACTACTGTGTAGGTTGAGTCGGACCCGCTCGCCATTCGGCGAACCCACAATTCCCGAGAGGTTGAAAATTTTCGAGCAATGAGGCCGGTCACGATGATAATCTCCGACATGGAAATCTCTGCACGCCCATCAAGGGCCTACCGCTCCACACCCATCTTGAGCTCTCCACGGCGGTCAGCCTTCATCAACCACAACTTGCAGGCCTTGCTAGCTCAATCGGTAGAGCGTGAGACTCTTAATCTCAAGGTTGCGGGTTCGACCCCCGCGTGAGGCTCAATTCCTCTATCCTGCTTTCCTTTCGCCATTTCTTTTTGCGCTTAGCCTTGTTATCGTCGTGTTTGGGATCGTGGTTGTCTTTTTTGCAGCGCCAGGGCCCCCATTCACCATCTGTTATCATGGTCCCGTTGGCAGGTCCAGTTGTATGTGATCATCTCTGAGCGCTCTCATGGTCTCCATAGATAGGCTTTACCAGCCTCAGCAGTTGCTTCATTGCTTGATATACATTCGTCTCGTTTTCTTCGCGCCATGGCAGATCACACCCTCAATCATAGAGAAAAGAGTTCTCTTCGATAAAACCCCAGTCCAGACATCAGCAGAACAGGGTGTTCGGTTCTCGGAACAGGTTTCGTTGTAGAGGTGCCATCGCCGATTCTACATATGATTGTTATGTCATCCAATCATATCCCTTCGCCGTGACCTCCATCAAGAGCCCGGCAGCAAACAACGTCCCTTCCGAGTCCAATTTTCCACTCTCCCATTCCGCCATGCCTTATCGAATCTGTCACCTTCACTCTGCAGGATGGGAAGCCGACCCGGAAGACGAATTCTTTCCCCTCTCGACGCTGGACTACCCCGTCCCCCGGGCGTGGTGTACTTACACCCTCCGCGGTACAGCTCGAAAACAACTCTCCTGATCGCTGTATTTGGACTGTGTCGACGCGTATTCCTCTGGTGGAATCGATGCCGGGCTTCAACGTCTGGCAGCCGTGTCTTGATTATACTTTCCTTTCCCAGCATACGCAGAGGCGTATCGGGACAGGTGATCTTGGCTTGGTGTAATCGTACCAGTGGACAGTCGTGGTGACGCTCTCGCCAGGGCGTCTGGGCCGTCTGCGCAGTAACTGCGCATCACAGGACCGCTGGAGATATTGTCACCTTCGAGTCATCATCGAAGCTGTATCAAACGCATTGAAGCTTGAAACCAGGCATAAGAAACTTCAAAGCTGCTTTGTTTTGATTTCCACAACGCTGGCCAATACCTAAACCTCCGCGGCAGGCCCCGTTTAGACCAGGTCTTTGGGGTCCCTCTGCATCCCGTCGTCCACGGAAATCGACACGTGTGTTGTCTTTGTTATCCCCTCCGACACGGCGCTACCCTGCGGCCCAACAATGCTCTCTTCGGAGCCCATCTTGGGCGGGAATGTCGATCGACACGCGGCCGCGTGCCGTGATCTCGAGAACATCTCGACGTTGTTCGTCGCGTGCTTTGTTGCTGCGGTCCGGTTGGTCCGATTCGTGCCCATGTTTCGCAGGTAGCCGTTGTTGTTATTGTAGTCCGAGTTGTACTTGGCCGAAGAGCCGGCGAGGATGGCTTTGAATAGGGGTTTCAGGCACGGGATGGAAGCCGCCGATATGGCGGTGCAGATCTCGACAGTCGTCCTGGAGGGCGAGCCCACGTCAGCCTCGGATGCCCCCCGGGGGGGGGGACATGGACGGAGGTAACACAAACCATATGGTGATGTCGGAGCTGTCCCAGAGAAAGTCGCCATGTTTTCCGTAGCTGGGCAGAAACGAGATCTTGACCACGGCCGCTGCCGTGGCACTGCGCGGCGCGGGTTAGCCCGTCACGTTGCGACGGAGAACTGGGGTCGCGAGGGAACCTACAAGACGCCGAGGGAGAGGACTCCGACGACGGCTGATTTGACCTTCCAGTTGAGCTGCACGTTCCACAACATTGGAACTGGAAGCAATGCGAAGACCATGTCTGTGAAGACCGAAACCCCTAGACACGTGCCAAGGTCAGTTCTGAACCACCCAGAGCTTGTCCGAAAGCGAGACATGGCAGAGTGGCGACGGCTTCAGGAGAGAATTCGGCTGTGGGGATACGCACCCGAGTTGAAGAAGGCGGCGAACTTGAGATCACTGGGAGCCATGCAGGAACCGCCCTCGATGGAGGAATCCCACGTGAAAGCCAAAGGCTGGCACTGAAAGAAGACGGTGACTGGCGCCGTTAGGGACTCGTCGATCGTGGGGAGCAGTCGGGGGGCTTGGGCTTCACTTACGGAGGTTTCCGATGGCAGACAGGACTGTGAAGACAATGACGGCCGTGATGAAGTACCGGAACCGGACCGAAGGGGTCAACCTCAACAGGAACAGCCCGACGCTGACTTTGGCGAGACAAAGTCCGATGAGGCACAGCGGTTGCGTGACAAAGTTGAGATGAAGGCCGGTCACGACGTTTTCTTTCGGTTCGATGTATTGCACGTGGCGGCCTGCACCGGCATCGACCTCTGGAATGATGACCATCATTTCGGCAAACATGACAGCCTACCACATGGTTCGGTCAGAACGAGTTCATCACCGCACATGCCCTCGACGGAACATCCTACCGTCGCTGCTACCATGCAGTAGTCGTCCCAGCTCACCAATCGCACAATTCTCGCCCGCACCCATATTCTCAAGGCGACGATGACGACCGAGACGCCCACCAAGCTCCCGCATATCGCCAAGATCTGGGGCCCTCTGTCGATATCTGGCGGCGGTTCTGGAGGCTCGTCCATGCTGACGGGCTGGTCGTTGCGAAGCGGGATGGACCTTGTGACACGGAGACACACAGGACGTTGATGGGATCTGCAGCGGGACTCGCGCTGAGCGATGCCTGTTACTTTATCTCATCGGCGTCCAAGATCTACACAGTATGCCCCTATTACCATGTTCCCGGTACCCACGGAACAGCCCGCCAAAGAGCCTCTGCAGCGTTGGCTCGTCATCCTGGCGCCGAGGCAGAGATTTCGGTCCCACAGAGGGTGCGCCCGTGGGATGACTCGCCAGAGGTCCGAGGAGATCACAAGAACGACGAGAGGCAGACGAGGAACGACTCATCACGAAGCCCTAAAATTGGGGCTCCAGCTTCTCGGCAGTTTCCACCAGTGGCGACGCGGCATGTGGGCGGACCCTCACTTAATATTTAATCGTACTTGTAGAGAGCTGCGTTCGGTCTCCGTACTGCTCAATGTACGAGTTTGCGACAAGTCAGCACTGAGACGACGCAACTTTCTTAAGTATGATTACCTTTTGTTGGTATCCTGGTTCTTGAAGAAGCTAGATAAAGGAACGCCAACGAAGATGCGACTTGAATAAGCTTAAAGATACAGTCTTGAAGTCAAATCTGCACAAGACTCTCTTCTCAGAGCTCGACATACCCGCGAGCTGCTCGAGTCAAGTCACGAAATATTAACACAGATTTCCACTTTTCATGAGCGATATCACAAAGTATTTACCCGTTCCGGTGGGTCTATATTCATCCATCGTGCCTAATCGTATCCTGCCCTACAGGGGCACGTCCGGGGAAGCAAAGCCGAACGACGTTCTCGCAACTTCGCAATCAACTACCAATGAACAGCCCTCATTTCAGCGAGTCGCAACGACCCGATTCGCCCATTCTTGAATAGACGTATCCACTTCTTGAATTCGTTATCAAATGATCTTACGATTTACCGGCCTGTTGAGCTGTACAATAAACGGTACTGCGTATCGCGCGGCTTCAAAGTACGATAACACGAGTCGGAGCGGTGCCGAGCTTCCCCTTTGCGATAGTTGCCCGGTCTCTACGCAGAGCAGGCCCCGTACCTGTACCAGGGTGTAGGAACCAACAATCACATTGTGAATATCTGGTTGGTTCCAACTGCTGAAGAATCTACTGCCGAATCTGCCACCTGAACGATGCTCCACCATCTGCAGTTTACCGCAACAACGCCGCAGCCATGCATAGAATCTTTACCCAGAACATCTCTAGAACCAATATTTCGACAGGGCATGGGAGATTCCTGCCGACGCGAGGAGGCACACTGGTCCATTTGCCGGCATAATGATCCGCACTGGTCTATGCCTCCCGCAGGTTTATTATGTTTCCTCCATCGCCATTTCGTTAAGCTCTTCCCTCCCCCTTTTCCCTCCCATCAAGCTGACTCGCCTTCGGTCTTGAACACGAACACAGGGGGTGTGCGTCTGTCAATCCCGGGCACCACCAATTCACCACGCCTGTTCGCCAATCTTGTCCTGTTTCGAAGTGAGTAGCGCGTGCTGCCCGAGCTTCTCACGAACCCAAGCAACCATGAGGATCAGCTCCATCGTCTCCTCGGCCGCGTTGGCCTCCTCTGCGGCCCTGGCCCTTCCCGCACTACGGGTCCGTGACGACCTTGCCGCCGACGAGGCCCGCTTTAAGAACCTCACCGAGAGCATCACGGCCGACATACTAAAATCGCTGGACGCGCGCGAGGCGCAACTGGCCAAGCGGGGCAAGACGGCGTCCTGCACGTCCAAGAACGTCGCGTTCCGCAGGGAATAGTGAGTCCAAAGTGCTACTCAACGCGAATGACAACTAACTCAAACGGCCTGCAGCGGTTCTCTGTCCGAGGCCGACAGGCTGGCGTACGTCAACGCCGTCAAGTGTCTCCAGGCTTTGCCTCCGCGGACGCCGGCAAACGTGTCGTCCGGCGCACGGTCGCGGGTAAGGTCCCCCCTCCCCCTCCCTCGGCCCTGAATCGCTACCCCTTTCCGGACCGATCCGAGATTAACAGTGACCCCCTTTTGCTTTGCGTAGTTTGACGACTTCGTGGTCATCCATATCCAGAAGACGTTGGAGATTCATTACACGGGCAACTTCATGCCGTGGCACCGTTGGTTCGTGCACTTGTACGAGACGGCTCTTCGTGAAGAGTGTGGCTACACTGGATACCAGCCCGTAAGTGACGTCCAGTCTCCCTCCTCGGTTCATCTCCTTGGAAGGCCTTCGCATTGCTGACCTCCACAAGTACTGGGACTGGCCCAAGTACGCGTCCGCTCCGGAAAAGTCACCCCTCTTCAACGGCGACCCCTACAGCCTGGGTGGAAACGGCGACTACGTGGTCCACGATGGCCCCGTCATCACGCCACCCGACGGCATCGGCGGGTCTCCCATTCAGCTTCCCGCTGGCGTCGGCGGCGGGTATGTCACCACCGGCCCGTTCGTAAACATGACCGTCAACCTCGGTCCCGTCGGCGGGCTTGAGGGCACTGCTGCAGGGCCAGACGGCGGTCTCGGATACAACCCCCGCGCACTGAAGCGTGATATTGGCGCCGCCATGAACACCAGATACGCCAACTACACCACCGTGTGGAGTGAGTTTACCTCGAGCTCATGTGACCTGAAGAGATGCTGACATGGACAAAGACCTGCTCCAGAAACCCAACATCTCAGAGTACCGACTTCTCAGCGAGGGAGTCCCTTACACTGTTGAGATTGGTCCTCACGGCGGCATTCACTACACCATCAGGTACGTTTTTTCAACACATGCCATGTTCGTGAGCCCTTTCTGACATTATACAGCGGTGACCCTGGTGGTGATCTGTTCACCTCGCCCGGCGACCCGGCTTTCTGGGCTCATCACGGCATGATGGATCGCATGTGGACCCTCTGGTAAGTCTCAAAGAGCTTAAAAACGCCTCTATATGCACCCTCTTAACACCTCGAAGGCAATCCATCGACCCCGGTAACCGCCACCAAGAACTCAATGGCGGCGACTACGGCCACATCACATGGGCCAACAGCCCGGCCTCTGTCAAGACCGAGCTCACCGACGTCATCGACATGGGATACGCCGGCGACGATGTCCAGATCAGGGACGTCATGGACACGCTGTCCGGACCGTTTTGCTACTTTTACCTCTGAGAAGGCTAGGGAGCAGTTGTCTGCTTAATGTGTTTACGTAGCTCAGTAATGATGGAAAGCGAATGGGAATAATGACTAGTGTATCCGGATAGACATACACGAGGTTCTTCTAATGTCACGAACTGTACCGTCAGGCCTATGGAGGTAGGTAGGTAAAGGCTTGTTTGTGTTGAAAGCTATCTGCGGAGCAGTATCGTCTGATATATGGGTTTGTAGGTGTGTCTTATCTAAGAAGTGTCTTATAGAGCGAGCAACGTGACCTGGGACAGCAGCCCATAGGCATGAAGCTATCACGACATCTAACCAGTTCATGGCAAACACTACCAACCCACTCGGAAGAATGTGTGGCCTCACCCAGTACTGAGCGTCATCTCCAAAACAGATCCACCAGAAGCGATTGCATACTTTCCAGGCCCTTTGCCTCGGCGTGAAAGTAAAACTTGCTAAACTTGTCGAAGCGCAGCAGCCCAAAGGTCTCGAGCAGGAACTCCACCATGGCCGTGTGCTCGAGTGACATCGCCAGCTTCACAGCTTCGTCGGCGTGCGTCGACAGCACCGCACCGTGTTCGGCAAGCTTCTTGACAATGGCCAGGCTCCCGCCCGAAACGGCCGCCAGCATCGGCACCCCGCGCATGAGCCCCTCGCCGTTGGGATCGGCCCCCCGCCGCAGCAGCAGGTCTACGACCTCCTCGTGGCCGGCCCGCGCGGCGGCGCCGAGGGCCCTGGATTCGTCGCCGAGGGCGACGCCCGCGTCGTCGAGGAGGTGCCGCGCCATGTCGAGGCTGCCCAGCCAGCAGAAGCGCTCGAGGGCCGACTTGTCGCGTGTGTTTCCGCATATCTTGACGCGCGGCGGGATGCCGCGGTACTTTTTCTCGTCAGTGCGGATCAGCTGATTTACTTCCCAGCTGTTCGAGAGTTGGCCCCGGTAGAAGGGGCGTACAAAGGGGTTTTTGGTGTAGTATTCAAGGATCCGTCTCGCAACCGCCACGTCCCTGGACTTTGCTGCCACATCGTACCGGCCGTCCCACCTCCTGCAACTTTATTCAGGTTTTATTAAAAGAGAGCCCAAATAGAAGCAACCGGCAGCAAGCTAATGGCGTTGCCTAAGACATCCGCGGCCCTCTCCCTTGCGTGGTTTATGGGGGTTTCAAAACTTACCAGAAATAGTGACACTTTTTTCGCTCCGGGTGGCGGTCGAGCAGCTTAACCACATCAAAGTGACCAGCCATGAGTGCCAATGCCCGCGGCTCGGCCAGGCAACCGGCGAAGCAGTTGTCACGGGAGCCGTTATCGAGGAGAGACTGCAAGAGCCCTTTGCAGCCGAAATAAGATGCCAAGTTTACGAGGACTTTTTCATTCGAAGCGTGCCATGAGCAGGTTCTGGTGAAAACCATCATGCATACCTCGCCGATGACGACATCTCTGTCGGCCCGTAACTCCTCGAGGAGATCGTCGACGACCTGTTTGATTCGATGAAACCCGCGGTCTCGCTCCGTTGCCCGCTTGACTCTGTAGGTCAAGTAGGAGCGGCAAAACTGTTTGGCGCCGTGATCTTCCCACTCATGCATGTCTTCCAGAATGTTGGGCCTATTTTCATATAAGTTGGCATAAGAACGCCCCAAGTATCCATCCGTGTTCATCGTGATGTCAAAGTTGTCCAGAAGATGTGTCGCATAGAGAATAGGGGTAAACAGCTGGTAAAACAGGCCTTGACGTCGTTGGAACATTCAAAATTAGCCATTATACGTCCTGAAAAACAAGAACATAAAGACTCGTCAAACTGTGAGCACAACGAAGATTTCGATCTGGTAAACGGAACATACGTCGTAGACACGGATATCCATCTTTCTCTAAGGACTGAAGCCAAGACGTGTCAAGACTTACGACAGACAAGCTTGAGTCTGAGTGCCCGGGTGACACCACGATTGACACAAGAGAAGTACAATACCCTCTCAACTATCTCAACCGGGAAATTCAGGAGGTCGATTTGTTGAAGCTTCAAGTTGGATGCCATGGCCATGGCGGACGAGGAGTCGATGGTTTGTTGGGTTCATAAACAAAAATTTGTGTCATTGTGTACTCCTAGGAGCTGAGTCAATGTTACATTTATACAATACCCGAGCGCCAACAAGGTGGGAGTTTCGATCTATTTCCATAGAGGTGTCTCTTTTTTCGTGACCGCGAGAGACCTGCAAAAGCTGCCAGGGTAGTCAAAGTTTCAAGGGCGGTCGAATCGAAATATCAATTTACGTTGAAACCTTTGTCACTGGTTGTGGGGATTATGACTGAAGATATATGTGGGCGGTTTGTGGGCACAAAAGGGTCTGAATGAAGACTTCGTCTTATGGCTATCCGGGTCATGATCCAAGCCCGGGAAAAAAGCCTATCTCTGTCGGCTCTGTCGAAAGCGACCACGTACCTCGCAATGACCTCCCTAAAGTTATTTGCAAAGCAATAAATCAACTCTGTGTACTATTCTGGAAGAGCTGCCATGTCCCTAGTGAGAACCCCTAGAGACTCCGGGCCTAGTCCAAGTCAGTCTTGCATTCCCAGGACCTCAAATCGGCACCACAACATGAAAGTTGAAACTGAAAGGGTTCATGTGTTCACCGATTCACCAAGTTTGCGATAACTACTTGGACGAAAGGCCCGATGGTCCGCATCTCGGGGTTCATCGCAGGTGCAGCGGTGGTCTACTACGTACGTCACCGGACTCGCGGATGTCTCCAGTCCGGCGGTCCCGAAATACCCACCCGCCGAATTCCCCGAGGCCGAGGTCCAGCGGCTTTGCTCTCGGTCATGAACGTGGCAATGATAACACTACCCCGGGACCTCGGTCGGTACGGCTTACTCACACGACAGCTGCTGTTCTCGGGTTTTGGAGCAGACCGAAGTCGCGCGGTATTATCGGGCGCCGAGAACCATTAAGAAGAAAAAACCGAGTCCAGGCTTGAACCCAGCTGACTGAGCTTGGCGGCGGGTTTCGGCAATGCCATTGTGCAGCCCCCCAGCGAACTTCGTGGTAGATGCTCTGGCATTGTGCCCATCATTGGCTTATTGGTAGCACCCAATATGTGTGCTTTCTTGATTACAATACCGCGCCATGGATGGCAGGAAGTCTAACGACGAATGGAACGCGGAGGATCGCTGTCAAGCAGAGTTGATCTGGAGAGAGAGAGGTCTGGATTTGTGCAACCGTCCGATTTACGAGTCAAGCATATATCCACCGAGCGAGCTAGCCAGTACCGGCACCAACTCTACGCCGTCCAGGGTCGTTTTTTGCGTGGTAAATCTTCTCTCCAATCTACGCTAGGGCTGATAAAGGGTCCCATCCATGACGTTGGGGTGAGAAAAGTGAGAGACGGAAACGGCTTGGTCAACAAATCCGGGAATGTCGGCACGTGATTGGCGCCGAGTCAGCGTGAGATTTCACAGCTACTATACGTAGTAGACGACCAACTTCATCTCATCACATCGTCTAAACTCTCATCGGAGCGAGCCGGAAGACGAGACGACATTAAATCACAGACCTCATCCCGCAGCGCCAGGTCCGGCTCCGAGGACCTGCGCTCCAACACGGTCCAGCATGGCCCTCAGTCGCGTCAAGTCAACAGGACTGGGCCACATCGCCCTCGCCGGCGAGCGTTCCGACACAGCAGGGACCGGGAACGTCGGCAACGATGGACGGGTCAAGGTGCGGTTCCACGCCAACCCGCAGAAGCTCGCGAGATGGTTCCAGGACTTCCAGGGCGCGTTTGGGGCGGGCTCGGCCGACGAGGAGGAGCTGCTGGAGGCGATCCGGCGCAGGCGGAGCAGCGTCGTTCTGGAGAACCTGAGGAGCCACCCGCCGACGAAGAGCCCGCGGCTCAGCATCGCCATCCACATTGTCGGATCGCGCGGCGACGTCCAGCCCTTTATACCGATTGCGCAGCTCCTCATGAGACCGCCGTACGGACACCACGTCCGGATATGTACGCATCCCGTCTTCAAGGACTTTGTCGAGTCGAACGGCGTGGACTTCTTCAGCATCGGCGGCGACCCCGAGGCGCTCATGGCGTACATGGTGAAGAACCCGGGTCTGCTGCCGAGCCGCGAGAGCGTCAGGGCCGGCGACATTGGCCAGAGGAGGAGGGAAATGGCCGAGATTATCGACGGCGCGTGGAGGAGTTGCATCGAGGCCGGGGATGGCATGGGCGAGCGAGCGACGGCCGCGACGGTCGGGAACACGGACGACCTCTTCGTCGCCGACGCCATCATTGCGAATCCTCCGTCCATGGCGCACATCCACTGCGCGGAGAAGCTGGGGATCCCGCTGCATATGGTCTTTACGATGCCGTGGTCTCCGACGCAGGCGTTCCACCACCCTCTCGCGTCCATGAGCTACGGCGAAGCCGACACCAGCGTCGCCAACTATCTGTCCTTTATCATGATGGAACTGCTCACCTGGCAAGGGTTTGTCCCCGATACCCTATGATCACCCACCACCGGCCCAGACACTGACAACCTCTCAGACTGGGCGACCTGATCAACAAGTTCCGCACCCAGACGCTTGGTCTGGACTACATCAGCCCTCTATGGGGTTGTCAACTCCTCCCGCGCCTGCGCGTCCCGTACACGTTCCTCTGGTCCGAGTCGCTCATCCCCAAGCCCGCCGACTGGGACTCGCACATCAACATCACCGGCTTCTCGTTCCTCGCCCTCGCAGACGGGTACACCCCGCCGGCAGACCTCGTCGCCTTCCTCGAAGCGGGCCCGCCCCCGGTCTACATCGGCTTCGGCTCCATCGTCGTCGACGACCCCAAGGCGCTGACGCAACTCATCTTCGACGCCGTCGAGCTCGCCGGCGTCCGCGCCATCGTGTCCAAGGGCTGGGGCGGCGTAGGCGGCGTCGGCGGCGACAACAGCGTCCCGGACAACATCCACCTCGTCGGGAACTGCCCGCACGACTGGCTCTTCAAGCGGGTTTCGGCCGTCGTCCACCACGGCGGCGCGGGGACCTCGGCGGCCGGCATCGCGGCGGGGCGTCCGACGGTGGTGGTCCCCTTTTTCGGAGACCAGCCCTTCTGGGGCCAGATGATCGCCCGGGCCGGCGCGGGACCCGCGCCGGTGCCGTTCAAGGAGATGACGGCGGCGACGCTGGCGGAGAGCATCGCCTTCGCGCTGGAGCCCGCGGTGCGGGTTTCCGTGCAGCTGATGGCGGAGCGCATCGCGGCGGAAGACGGCGCGGGCGAGACGGCCAGGGACGTCCAGGAGCGCTTGGCCCTCGACGGCATGAGGTGCGACGTGCGTCCCGAGCTGCTGGCCACCTGGCGGCACAGGAAAACCGGCGCGCACCTCAGCAACCTGGCGGTGGCGTGTTTGGCGGACAGGGGGCTGCTGAGACCGCGCGACGTCAAGTTGCTGAAGCACAAGCACTGGTACGTGGACGAAGGCGCCGAGCACCCCCTCATCGGTCTCGTCGCCGCCGTCTCGGGGTTCGGCACGGCTGTCGGGACGGCGACGTCGGATTACGTCAAGCGGCTCCGCGACCACCGAGAGAACCAGGTCCCGCCGCGGAAGGCCAGTCACGAAGCACCACCCCCCGAGAGGAAAAAGTCGGTTGGCGAGGGGACGGACACGACGAGCGACCGGCAGCCCGACAAACCCGGCGGACCCGAGGAGACCCACGACGGCGAGCTGAGGTGCGTGTTGCGCGAGGACTCGATGACGCCGGCACAGATGAACGCCATTGCTTTGAAGATGGCCAACAAGTCGCTCCGAAACGCGGACCCGCAGGCTGCCGTTGCCGGATTGGAAGACGCGCCGGAAGGACGCAGGAAGGCTTCGGCGGTCTCGTATCACAAGAGACAGCGCGGCCGGGCGATGGAGGTCACGAGAGCGACCGGTCGTTACGGCGTCGACGTGGCCAAGGCCGGGTTGAAGGCGCCGGTGGCCGTCTTCTACAACGTCGCCAACGGGTTCCACAACTTCCCGTCGTACGGCTGGGCGGCGCACGAGGTCAGGCGACGAGACGAGATCACGGGACTCGGAAGCGGGCTGAAGACGGCGGGAAAGGAGGCGGCGCTGGGCACGTGGGAAGCCTTCCGGGGCGTCGTCGTCCGGCCGTACAAAGGCGCAAAGAAGGAAGGCCTCAAGGGTTTCGGCAAAGGTGTATGGCAGGGTTACAGAGGGTTCACCTTTAACATCGGGGCTGGTGAGACTTGCGGATCTTCCCACTGGGATTTCACACGACGGAGCTAACCTCTTCGATAGCGATATTCGGTCTGTCGGGGTACCCTCTCAAGGGCATCGAGAAGGAGTTGTCGAAGCACCGGCTGACGAAGCTGAAGGCGGAGATGATGCTGATCAGGTTGAGGCAGGGCATGAACGACTTTAGGAGAGCGAGTCCCGAAGAGAGAGAGGAGGTGGTTGTACGATGGCACAAGTTTCTTGCCGGGCGTCCTTGAACAATTTTGGCTATACCCCTATTTCATTTGTCAAACGAATTAATAATGGTCCCTTGAGATCTCACCACATGTGCTCAGCCTACAGTGATACGGAACTCCACGATCCGAACGACTACTCGATGACGAATAGAATACAAAATAACCAAAGGCTTTCTTCCCTCCAATGACCTCGACCGACGGTTGTAAGAAAACAGCCCGGAAATGTCACGCAAAAAGCAGCATCTCGCGTCAACTCCCCAGCGCCCCCGGTCCGTGAAAAACACTACAACAGAGAAATCGAAACGCTTCCGCCGTCTTCTCTAGGACTGCAAACCCAACATCGTTAGTCACGTCATCTCGCCAGGTCGAGTCGAGTCGTGTGGCAACAAACCTCGTGAGACGGGCGGCACCCTCCACACGCGGCCCGCTTCTCGGCCGCCTTCTTGAACACCCCCGGGATCACCTTGTCCTCGGACCCGACCAGGGCGGCAAGGCGGTGCATCGTCGACAGCTGACGGACGGGCTCGCTGTCAAACAGGTCCGCGACGCCCTCGGCGTCGTAGTCGAGCACCGCGTCGAGGTGCGGCCTCAGCACCGTGTCGACGACCATGGCCTCGACGTCGCCGTACATGTGCGCCGGCAGGACCGAGCCGCACCGCGCCGCCTCCTCCTCCAGCCACCGCTGCACCGCCGCGCAGAACTCGACGGCCGAGGACCCCGCCGCGAGGGTGCGCGCCTCGGCCGCGTAGAAGCTGCCCGCGGCGGCGAGGTACGCGGACCCGACCACGTCGTGGAACAGGCGCCCGTTGGAGTTTGTCAGCGTCTCGCAGAGCTCGTCAAAGACGCGGAAGCAGGTGCTCAGCAGCATCTCGACGTGGCTCGGTTTCGACCGCGGTTCGGCGTCGTCGGCGTCCTCCTCGCGGCCGTGGTAGATGTGGTCGTAGCCGACGGCGACGATGAGGCCGAGGACCGTCTCCTCCGGGTCGCCGGCGGCGCGGACCGGCGATCGGCAGGCCGTGTCGAGGAAGACCTCGAGACAGGAGTGTTTGGCGTTGGTGAGCCCAGACTGTTCCTGGTTTGGCACAACGTCAGCCCGCTCGTCTCGGAACGGATGCGGGTTTTTGGGAGAGGCACGAACGATGCAGGTGAGGATGCCCGAGATGAAATTCACGGCCTTGTTGTACGCATTCCAGACTTTGATAAAGTCCCTCAGGAACTCGTCCGGGCTGTCAAAGTCGGACGCCTCCTTCACGCCCTCGACCAGGTCTGACCATTTCCGAGTCAGAAAGTCGCCATGCCATTTGATGGTGTCGTTGTACAGGACGGTCGAGCAGCCCGCGGCGCAGAGGTTGCGCGCGGTTCTGCACACGTCGTCGAACTGCACCGCTGCTTCGTTTCCCTGGTGGATCTGCTCGTACGAGCATGCCAAACTAGACCAAAGCGCTTGGTAGTCCCTTTTGGAAACGTTGGCCGGTTTAACCTGATGGTGTTGCGCTGGTTGCGACATGTTGACGATGGTACCGTCTCGCGAGACTGTTTCTGTGAGACAAGCCTAACTTTTGGACGTGACTGTTGGACGAAGAAGACAAACCCATGCAGGCTCTGAATCATGCCAAGTGCGTGCTTAAAAAGACGAAAGAGATTGCGTCTCCGATGGATGGAAAGTGACGTAGACGCACTTGATGGCCAACCTTGCTGGCATTAAGATGGGGAGATCCTCAAGGGAACGGTCAGAGTTTTAGCCACTTTTTCCACACGAAGGCCACAAGGCAGAGAGAAACCGATAGGAACGGCACGATGCAAACTCTATTCCGCATCTTCTCAACCTGTGTTCCTGCATACGAGGTCGGAGGTGGCCGGCGCGTCGCTAAAGGCGTCGAACTATGCGGCGCCGCCCTCTTCCCTCCTCTCCCTCATCTCCAGCTTCCTCTGCTTCCTCCACTCCTCCGCGTACCGGACGCCGAAGCCGTGCTCGAACACCACCCGCACCTCCTCGAGCGTCATGTTGGCCGCCTCCGGGTAGCAGAAGACGACAAAGACCCAGCCGAGGAACGACAGCCCGGCGTACAGCCCAAAGGTGCCCGAGGGCGTCATGCCCCGCATCATGGACAGGAAGGTGGACGACACGATTATGTTCGGGCCCCAGTTGAACAGGTTGATGCCCATCGTCCCCACGGCGCGGATCTCCATCGGCAGGAACTCGTTGGCCTGCCAGGGCACGCATCCGAGGCCGGCCGCGTAGAAGGCCACGAAGAGGATCATGGACACCAGCACGAGGTAAGCCGCCCATCCGATGGAGTCGGACGTCAGCTTCAGGGTGTTGTTGTCGATGGGGATCCAGTGGAAGGCGACGGCGGCCATGACCAGGCAGACTGGCATCCCCCACATGGTCCACAGGAGGAGCCGTCTTCGGCCGACTCGGTCGATGAGGAAGATGGACAGCACGGTGAAGATGAAGTTTGTTCCGGCAACGACCGTCCCGACGGCGATGGGGTTTGTGAAGCCCACGATGGCAAATAAAGCTGCGACAAGTCAGTATCCTGTTATGCGAGACGTCTGCTGGTAACATCTCGTGGTAGTGGCTACTGCTGGCCAACAACAGATGGCAAGTGGAAGCCTGGCTGAACACTGAGCAGCCACATCCCAAGCATAAGATATCAGATAGCTCATACAAGGTGCCGACGTGCTTGTACAGGCTGTACGCGATGCCTTGTATGACCCTCACCGAGAAGCCAACGCGACGAGCAACAAGATAAAGAGAGACGTACTTGAAGAATAATACATGAGCGTGTTGAACCCGCACAACTGCTGGGCCATCATGAGTCCGCAGGCCGCAATCGCGGCTCTTCGGTTGGCCGGGACGTTCCACAGGCTAGCCACGGACTTGCGAAGCGAAATCTCCTCGTTGAGCGCCTTGGCCTGGTTGACGCCACGCTCGATGGAGACGACCTTGTCGCTGATCTCGTCTTCGGTTCCGTTCGGGAACACGAGGCGCAGGACCCGGATGCACTCGTCCCGGTGGTTGTGGAACATGAGCTGACGGGGAGATTCGGGACACCAGAAGAGGAGAACGCCCAGGATGATGGAGGGGATGCCGCCGATGCCGACCATGTACCGCCACCCGTGAGGTGTGTTGTTGAAAGCCGCGGCAAAGGCGTAGGCGAGAACGGAACCGGCCCCGAGGAATATCATGTCGACCGAAATCATGCGGCCGCGGAACCTGGCCGGGGATATTTCTGCAATGTACAGCGGCACAATCTACCAGCGGCATCAGGTCAGGAACCGAAGCGCAGCACGATGCGGCAAAAGGAGGCTTACCATGGAAGCAGATCCCACTCCCAGTCCGATGACGAACCGTCCAACCGACATCTGGGCGACAGAGTACGACGTGGCTTGGATCAGAGCGCCGACGGTAAATAGCACGGAGGCGAACCAGATGGCCGGCTTGCGGCCGTACTTGTCGGCCGAGAGACCGGCCAGGACGGCGCCGATGAGTGCCCCGGCTGCCGTCAGCGCCGTGATGAGCTCCTTCTCCGAGTGCGTGAGCTCCTTGTCGTCCAGGTCCGTGCCGATGACGACCAAAACTCCCGAGATGACGCCCGTGTCGTAGCCAAAGAGCATGCCGCCGATGGCCGTCGCGGCGGCGCACAGCCACACGAAGGCGCCGGGCTGCGTCTCCTCGATCCGCTCGAGGTCGCGGTGCTCGACGGCCTTGATGGCGTCGCCGACGGCGTCGTTCTCGATGTGTTGGACGGAGTGCTTCGTGGCATCTTCCTCGCTGCTTGGGAGACCCATCTTGGAGGTTGGTGATGACGAAAGCAGGCTTGGGGAACCGGAAAGACAAGACTGGAACGAAAGGGAGAGAGAGTAAGAGGGTGAATGGTGAGATCTGTATAGAGGGTATCGTCTGGAGTGTAGTTGGGCATCTGAACTTAAATAGATCGGACCACCAGATGCCTCCTCCATGTATTGTAGGACTTGACCTGCCAGCAACATGCTTCAAGATGCCAAGAAGCCGTTGCTAGCGTGCGGGGGACACGACCGAAACCTGTTCTCATCGTCGAAGAGAATCATCTGAACGGGAGCCCGAGTTGTATGAGGCTCCACGGACGAGCTCGTGGTGGCCCCGGTTTGCTCGATAAAGGCGATCGCCATTGGCCCGCTGCGAGCCATCCCCCAACTCTATGAGACGTCAGTCATTGCGGGTTATAGGAGGGAACGGATACCTGGGGAAGTTTGGGGAAACCGAGGCTCATCGCGGGGTGTCTGGGCAGGGATTCATCTGGGGAAATGGAGCTCTCATTCGTCTCGAGAATGTCTGTTACATTCCACGGCTGACTCGGTGGATCTTAGCCTCGCGCTTTATTTTCCTCTTTCAGACGACGAGGTAGGAGATTCCGCATCCAAGGTTTCTCGCGTCGATGTTACCTCTTGTGGTTGATTATTGAACGTCACGTCACGTAACTCATGGCATGTCAGTGTTGATGCTCAACCAACAGTATACTATCCGGAAGGGGAAGTGCCAGCGCGACGTCCCCAAGACTATCGGAATTCTTGTCCGAGTATAGAGTTCAGACGCAGTACAGTATAGTCCATCGGACATGATTTCCGAGTATCGCGGATGGATTTGCTTGTTCGGCCAAGACTTTGCAACATCCTGGGGTATTCAACGTGCAATTATCGGCGACAATGTCCATGTCAGTATTTCAGATTTTTCGTGAACATCGTCACGGGTGTAGATTGGCGATTCTTACAGGTCTCCATGTGAGCTGCTGGGCATGGGCTGTCTGATGACGTGATGGAGTGCCTTGGAATCAACACCCCATGATTGCGAGACAGGGAATACTTGTATCAGGTGCTAGTCAGAGCATCTCGTTCGGCGGCTCTTGGGACTGCTGGCGTTGTACGTCTTTTGCTTCAACGTATCGGCTGGCTGACCTTGGAAATCCGACGAAGCCACCAAAAGACTAAGCACAGTTTGTTGCTGCTAGCGCGCAAAGACACACACAACTGCCGTGATCGTAGTATCACGAATTCTCACGATGCCGCGTCTGAAACGTGCGGGCCCATGCTACCTAGCAAATCCAAACACGCATCAACATGTCCAAAATCCAGTCCTCTCAACACCGGACCAAAACAACCGCGTCTTCTCCCGGTCACGCTCGTCCTCTGCGCCCAACTCTCCCTCACACAAAAACAGCGGACCGGCCACACCGCGCGGACCGTCCGCCGGAGACGGCTGCCCGGGAAACCGGGGTATATCCCGCGCGAGCTCCGGAAACCGCACAAAAAAGTCGGCCTCCATCGTCCAGGCCCGCAGGTCGTGGATCCGGGCCTTGAACAGCGGCGAGAGCCCGTACGCGCCGAGCTCCGCGTCGCGCACGTAGCAGTCGCGGAAGTCGAACGGCCAGGCGATGCGCAGGTGCTCTCTGAAGAGGTGCCAGAAGACGTTGTGGCAGTACCGGTGCGGTGTTGTGGCGAAGCGGTAGCGTACGGCCGGCCTGCGCGGGAGGATTCAGCTCGATTCGCGGGCGCCAACAGGGAGGGATGTTGTTGAGGTACGCACCATGTGAAGTAATCCGCCGACGGGTCGTGGTAGATTCCCTGCAATGGTCTGGCCTTTTTGTGAGTCACACACCTTGAACGAAAGCTGCACGACGACGGCTGGTAACTCACGTCTTGAGATACCACCCCGGCAGAAACGCATCCTTGCCCTGCCCCGGGTCCGCGTAGGCGCGCATGAGGAGGTGGACCATGAACAAGACGGCCAGCCGCTCCGCCTGCCCGCACGCCGAGAAGCACAGCTCGTCCAGCTGCCTCACCTTCCTCCACAGCGGCGTCATCCGCACAGAGTGCGCCAGGCTGTCCCAGCCGTGCATCACGGCGTGGACGGGTATGTCCTCGCTGACTTGGTACTCCGTGCCGAGCATCTCGCCAGTGACGGCGAACGGCTCTCGGAGGATCTCGTTGCCCGCCTTCCAGTTGTTGCGGTTGACCAGAGAGCCGTCCGAGAGCCGCCGGGATGAGGTGGAGGTTGAGCAGGGACATGTCAACTTGAAGAGGGTTGAGCGTGGGGTGTCGTTTTGGTCCGTGGCGGTTGGCTCGGCGGTTGTTGGGAGGGGAGACAGTGTGTTGACTTGTGTGCTTGTCGATAGCTCATTCTCTGGTGTTTGCATAGCTTCTTTTCAGAGGGGACCTACGTCGAATATCGTAGTATCAAAAACAGCATCCAGTCCAATGTCCGGTAGGGCAAGGTCAACACTGTCAAACCCCTGTGGGCTAGGCTGCACAGGCAAGACTTCTGGCGCGTCCGATACTCCCGAGTCCGCATCTCCCTGGGCGATATTCGCCGTGCTGACGGGTATTTCGTCTTCAGTCTTCGGATCCAAAGCCTTGGCCTCGCTTAGATGCCGCGAGAGCACATTCAACGTGGCCTCCATGCAGTCCATCAACTTGTTTCGCTGCTCCGTCACGCGCGACAGCTGATTCATCAACGACACAGCCGTCGCGTTTCCATCCCGGCGGCTGAGTTCCTCGACCAAGCCCTCGAGGTGGGCGATCCTGTTCTTGGTCTTTTCGCGGGCGATGCGCTGAGCCTTGCGGTCGGCCTCTCTCTTCCTCAACTTGGACGCGGGCACGGCGCCGCAAGGAGTGGAGGTCGACGGACCCGCGGGAGTAGAGGGCATGTCGAGTACGGCTGTGTGGTCACGGTCCGAGATGGACAGGGTTTCTTCCATCGCACTGCTCACTTCACTGAAGAGACCAAGTTTGACGAAGGATGGCCGCCGGAAGCACGGAGACGGACGGACCGAGCGGCATGTGCGGTGCGGGGCCACGGAGGGGTGAAAGTCCGGATACCTCGGCAGAGCGGGGCTGCCGTCGGAAGAAACCCACCACCCACACCGTCCGACTTGATGGACACGCATGGAACCTCACGTGGTGGCGGAAACATCAAAAGAATTCCTGAAACATTGCAATACATTACGCCTTGCTAGCCGGTCTTCTCTTCAAGTAAAAGTAATACGTCCCCGCGTCCTGCAGCTCCTTGTTGTCCATCGCCCCCACGACGGTGTTCTCGTCGACGTACCGGAAAGCGTCAATGATGGGAAAGTTGTCGTACATCATGGCTGCCGTCACCACCCCGCGGAACTTGACCTCGCGCAGCTGGGCAATGCTGTCAGGCACTTCACACAAGGTTGCCGTCTTTGGGCGCAAAACTCACGCGTGCGTGGCCGTACTTGGACAACCAAGTCCTCTTGCCCTCCGCGTCGTAGAACATGATGGGGTCGACGTCGTCCACCGACCGGAAGTCTTTGCCGGCCCACTTGAAGTCGCGGAGGGTCTGGTGCGTTGGATGTCCCGTGTCGAAACTGCCACCCTCCCACTGGCTGACCATGAACTCGGCGTCGACGGGCCGTAGTTTGTCGTAGACGGCTGCGATTGCCGCTTCTTCCACAGGACCTGCAGTGTCTGCCAGTTCACGAAACTGCTGTTCGGGTCTGTGAGACTTGTCAATGTTCATGTCGTATGAATCTTCTGTGACAGTCCTTACGTCTTCGCCATGATTGCCGGTATGAGTTGGACCAAGTGCTTGTCGTTGCTTTTGTTGCAGTAAGACTTTCAGCTTTCTCATCACTGCGCAAAATGGCATCCGAGGGCTCCTTTTATGACCGTGACGAACACACCGAAGAACCGCCTACCGAGGCATGCAATGACGTCTCTCGTGGTCTGGCGGGGTTGCGAGTCAAGAGTTCAACCCCACCGTTGACTCGGCGTCTACCCCACGAGACGTCTGTCCCAGGCGAGCCGCATGCCGTTGCAGGGCGTGGCTTGTCTTTTTCCGCCATGCGGAGAGCCTGGTCCTCCATCTCCACTACACGGCTGAGACTTTATCCCCGAGTGCCTACGATGGACGCATGATTCTGACTAGAGCTTCAGCGGCCAGGAACTAAAGCCCGGTGACATGCGCATCTTCGGGCTGCCAGAGCGTTCAAATTGTAACAGAGCTTTACATCCATCACTCGTCGTTAGTTTATCTTTGGGTGAACTTCTTCTTGGAGAACTAGTTTGCACGTCGTCGTACTTCCAGCTTGTCTTTGATCTCGCTTGTACGTAACTTGTAAGCCATCCGTCTTATAATCTTCTAATAGTAACAGAGCATTCCATCGCTAGCCTGGAAGCAACTCATGAAGCCAATACCCCTGATATTCCACCATTTCAACCCGCGTCGGTCTGAGTGATGCGTCATTCAACCATCTCGATTCAAATCCGTCCTGAGCACTCGCTCTCAGTTCTCGCTGATTTCCATCTTGGCCCACGCCCCGCTCGGTTGCTCCAACACAAACTTGTCAATCAACCTGGTCAGCGCCTTGGCAAGTCCTATTCTTCTCTGCTCCCCAGCTGCGGTAAGACAGTCTATAGACTGCTGGGGTGTGGTGAATGGATTCGCACTCGTGGACGCGGCGCGCACGACTGCAATCAGCTCCTCCGTCCAGGATGTAAACTTCATCGTCGCGAACACCGGGTGCAGGCCCGGCAGTCCGGTTTCCTCCTCGTACTTGGCCAGCGCGCCCGCCTTGATCAGACACCTCACGGCGGCCATGACCGACGGCCCCGCTTCCAGCTTCTCGGACCAAGCCGGACCCCATTCGCCGAGCACCCGCGATGCGAAGCGCTGCCACAGCCCGGCGCCCGCGGCATCGCGCGAGTCGAGCGTCTCCTGCGTCAGTAGTTTCATGTAAACCGCCTCTGCCAGGATAGCGTGGTTGGCGGGGTGGTTGCTCCGCACTTCCGCGCGCGACCCGACCCATGTCAACCTGCTCGGGCCGTTGAATACGGCAAAGATGTGCTCGGCCGGCGTCAGGCCTTCGGCGTCTTGCACCAGCTTGGGAACAGTCCCCTGGAGGGTGCGGACAAGACGGTCCGTCATCGATGCGTTCATGTGGTGCAGCGCCGAGCGTCCGTGCTGGTCGACCAAGTTCACGTCAGCCCCCCATCGGATCAGGCTGGTGGCGAGCTGCACCGAACCCCACTCGGCGGCGTAGAAGAGGAGTGGTCGGTCGCGGTTCTCGATATATACGGGATCCCTGGCGACCTTGCAAGCTTGAAGCATGTGCAGGGCTGTCTTGGGGCCTTGTAGGGCTTGTTCGACCTCGCCTTGACACATGATATCGAAGTTGAAGCAGACGGCCTCGGCAATGGGTGTCTGCCCGTCCCTCGTCTGTGCCTTCAGGTTCTGCTCCCGGTGCTCGTCGACTTGGTTAAGGCACTCGATGAGGGGAATGTCAGAGTTTGCGGCAGCAATGTGCCAAATGTTTCTTCCCACTTCGTCCCTATCCGTCGTTCGCCCGCCGCGGGACAGGAGCATCATGAGCGCTTCTGGGGTTTCGCATAGCATCAACGGCGTTTGACCAAGCTCGTTGCGGATGTGGACATCGACTTGACGGTACCCATTGTCAGATTGCAGCAAGATTTCCAACGCATCTGTAAAGTTGTATTCGACAGCCGCGTGAAGGTAATGTGTACACGGAAGGTCAGGCCTTTTTGGCGTTCTTCTGGAGATGGCTCTGTTGGGATCCCATCGGGATTCTTGAACGAGCCTTCGGAGAAGCCAGATTTCGTCGCTCATCAGAGCCTTGAAACACAGCTCGTGGTACGACTCGGTATCGAGAGCAATCTTTTGCTCGGTAATAAACGGTGGAACAATACTGAGTCCGTAGTGATCCAGGATTTGGGTGATGCCCTTGCCCAATCGTGACATTTCTTGCTCAGAGTCGTAAGAAGCAACAGCCTTGTTGAGTATCATCGGGAGAACTTCCTGTAGATATGTCGGTGATAGAGCCGGGAACTGCAACGGCCAGTAGTTGATCATGGAGCTTTTGCCCTCAACTAGGTCGAGAAAGCGCTGATCGAAAGGGACCTGTCCGGCCAAGAGTTTCAGAAACCCAGCAGAGTCACCGAGCGAGTGGAAGACAAGAAATCCCATGGTGGTGACGGAAACCACCACGTCGGGATCCGGGCCCATGGTAAAGGATCTCTCTCTGTCGTGGAAGTACCTGAGGAAGCTGTCATGACCCATCAAGCTGTGGAGAGTGATTCGTTGTTCCGGGGGCGGTCGAGACGAGATGAACAGCTGCAGGGGATCCACGGCGCGCGCAAAGACGGCCTCTGGTCCGACGAGCGCGCAATAGAAGGTGGTCCCCAAGGGGCCGTCTTGATGAACGGTATCTGGATCCGCCTCGGATGCGCAAAAGTCTGACAGCCAAAACGCGGCAGCGATGTGGTACGGCTTGAGGTCAGGGTTGGCAACGACGTTTAACAGACGAACGAGATGCGCTTTCTTGGCCGCCCTGGACGCATCGAATGAGTCCGGCCATTGCTGCCGGGCGTATTCGACAACGAAGTGTTCCAGCAGATGGGTCTTTGGGCTACTGAAAAGTTGGCCGATGTACGAGAGATGCTCGGATCGTTTTTCAAAGGACCGCAGCAGTCCGACAGCTCGGGCGTAGTCTGGGTCCATCATGTCTCTCCTCGCCACGAAGAGCTTGTAGGCATGGACATCACCTGGGCGGAAGTTGTATTCGTCGCGTAACAAGCTTGCCATGATGTTGCTGGGTTCTTCTTCGTTGGGCATGGGTTCATCATCGGTGCGGGAGGAGGAGGCCAAAGTGCCGATGACTGGCGATGGGCCTGCGCTTGGCGGATAGGTCGCGGCGAGGGCCAACAACAAGCGGGGGTAGGAATCGGTTCCAGCGGCACATTGGAGCTCGCCGAGTATGACCTGCAATTGTAACGAGATGGGACCGCAGTTCTCATGTCGGTCGTAAGAGGGGGCGATGCAGCCTTCCAGCTGGTCCAGCACGTTGCCCAAAAGGACGAAGAGGTTGCGCTCAGGAAGGAACGGTCGTGTCACATTGCCGTCGCCGCCATCGTCCGTCATCGCCGTCTCTGAAGCCGTGTCCAGGGGCCTTCTTGGCCCAATCTCGTCCACCAGTAGGGATATGCTGTGTAGAGAGCCCAGGATCAGTCGCAGTGAGCTCAATACGTCCTGTAGCTGCCTGCTGTGCTCTCCTCCCCGGCCAGCGAGCAGCACATCGCGGACGCCACGGTACATGCGATCCGTATGGGTCTGGGCACTGCTCAGGGTGTTCCCGAGGCCATGAAAAGCAGCATCGGGGCTCGACACGTTCATGGCAACGTCTCTTCGATGGAAACGCGTGTGCCCACGGAGGTGTATGTGACGTCCTCAGGTGGTAGTAGCCCTCTCACAATGAGCTGAGATGGGTGATTGCAGGGGGGAGGTATCCGCCGAGGTACTGCGGGGCCAGTAGAGGCATGCGGCGGGAAACGATGGTCGAAGAAGTGATGGAAGACGACGAGGAATAGAACGGAGGAGGTTGATGGAGGACGATGACGATGGACGATGACGAAGACGATAAGGAGCAAGTTGAAAATTGAGAAACGCACCTCGCTCAGTTGGACAGGGACCACCGTGGCACATGGTCCTGTCCAATGGATTGAGGAAGCTGACACACCACCCCGTCCGACAGCATGGGTGGCCTTGGAGTGAGCTTTCGGCCAAACTCTGGTGTCGGTGAGATGAGGATGTCTTGTGTTTGTCGATACGTGAGATGAGTGTCCGCAGTGAAGTATATATTTCGGTAGCGACGATTGAAAAACTCATTTCCTGCGGCATCGATGGAACCCAAGCTAGCTTTGACACTGGACGAGCCAAAATTGCAAGCTTCACATGAGCCTTGAATGAGTACACACAGTGGGCCTTATATGAGACATTGCAGCGAAAACGACAGCCTCGATCACCTTATTGTCACAGCTCATTTTATCTGTTCAGACGAAAGGTTCCAAGCCTATGCCATCTGAGTCGACGCGAAAGCAATTCATAGAATCCTCGACGCCCCATGCCAGCTCTCACTCGCGGGGGGTCTCACTACTACCAGCTCTCACTCACGTCTCACAAGAAGCAACGCAGTCACGCGTCACCAAGTTTGTCCAATGAGAAAACATATCCGGCATTGCAAATCGCCGATGTGTTTATTGTGGTGGTCGAGGTTGAGGAAATCTCAAAGGTATCTATCTAATGTCCCTCTCATCCACCGCCTTCGATATTCATACAAGCTCCTCCAGTTCGATCATATACATTATAGTTACAGTTGGATTGACAAAGGGAAAAAGTCGTTTTTTTCTACTTCATCGGCGTGATCACGACAACCACCCACTCCACCTTGTCCTCGGCGTTCTTCAGCGGCGTCCAGTAGCTCGTCAACTTCTCCATCCTGCCCCCGTCGCCCACGAGGCTCGCGAAGCCAGACCTGCTCACCGGCCTGCCCGAGCCGTGCTTCCTCGAACCGCCCTCGCCGCCGCCGCCGTCCTTGGACGACCGCCCGAGCCCGATCAAGCTGCCCTTGCGCGCGAGGTACCCGCCGCCGAGCATCATGTCCAGCGTCGCCGCCTTGCCGTCGCGCACCACGCGCTCGCGCACCGTGTTCCTGAAGCTCTTGGTGATGGACGGGGAGTCGGCCAGGTCAGACAGCACGGCGAAGACGTCCCGGTGCGTGACGCTGTCGGCGACGGCCCCGAGCCCCAACGCCTCCACCGCGGCGGCCGAGCAGAAGGCGACGCTCAGCCGGGGAGGCGCCTTGCGTTTGCTCGCGTCCGCCGCGGGCAGCGACGACACCCGCGGCGGGAAGCCGCCCGCGCCGTCGGTGTGCTGGAGCACGATGAACCGGCTGTACGCCTCGTACACGGCCGGGTGCGGTTGCGATGCCGCCGCCGCGAGGGTCAGGAGTTCCTCGGACCCCGACGACGACGAGAGGAGGTGTTCGAGGCCGAGACCCACGCCGTGCGAGGGCGCCGCGTTCTCCTGGTCCGCCTGGGCGGCGGCGGCGGCGGCGGCAGCAGCGGCATTGCTGTGGTTGTTGTTCTTGCGAAAGGGTTGGAAGATGCTCTTCTTGGACCCCTTGTTGTGCAGGCTGTCGCGGTTGCGGAGACTCGTGCGGCGCTCGGCTTTCCGCTCGCGGCTGCTGGTCCGACTCAGGCATCGGCTGGACCGGGACTCGCGGCCTGAAGAAGATTCGTCCCGGGACGGGTCGTCGAGCGCGGGGCCAAAGTTGAGGATGCGCAGGACGTCGTTGTAGCCGCCGATGCTCTCGGAAACGTCGACCTGCCCGCCGAGGTGGTAGCGCAGCTGGCCTGACGTGTCGAGCAGCGGACAGGTGAAGAGCAGGTTCCAGAACGGCGTGCCGTCTCGGCGGTAGTTGAGCACGAGCTCGACGGATTCCTCCTCTCGCGAAACGGCCTGGCGGATGCGCTTGATGCCCTCTGGGTCTGTGAGGGCGCCCTGCAGGAACCGGCAGTTCCGTGGGAGTGCCTCGGCTCTCGAATACCCCGTCACCGACATGAAGGCGTCTGACGCTGCCACGATCGGATAGTCGTGGCTCAGGGCGTCGGTGAGGCAGAACGAGTCGCCCAGGCCGGGATACGTGGTGTTGCGGGCGCCGTTCAGCGACGCGGAGGTGCAGATGGCCAGTTGGTGCTTGACGAAGGCCGGGTAGATGGACCTGGCCACCCTTTGCTCGACGCACCGCGTGGATTCCGCAAAGAGCGCGTCGAGACCCGGCAGCACGGCGCCCGTCAGCTGCCTCATATCGGCGCTCAACGACTTGGCGACTGGCGATGGGAGATTGGTTGGCGTGGGCATCGACGAGGCGTGTTTGCCAAACTGCGACAGGGACCGGGCGTACTCCTGGACCCTCAAGAGAAACTCGATATCGGGGCCGCAGCCGCGGGTCCGGGCAAACTCGAAGAAGCGCCGTGATGTTTGCACGTTGTTGAGCACCATCTGGAACACCTCGCGGCCCAGGAAGTCCGGAATCGGTAGGGTCTCGGTCGGCTGGGCTCCCATGAGCGGCGGCCCGAAACTGCAGCGCAAGGTCGTCGAGACACCGTCGAGACTGGACCACGTGCCGGTGCCAAACGTTGGCGACCTCGGTGATCCGTCGGGGTTGTAGTCGGTATATCGTCGAAAGGCCTCCTCGTTGGTGTGCAGTGACAGGCCGGAGTTGCTCCTCAGTTGCATCGTCGTCTTGCTCGGCTTCGCGCTCCGTGGCGTCGCAGGCGGTGAAAAGGCCGTGGAGGGGACGGGCAAGGTGGACGAGGGCGGTGTGATTCTCAGACCTGGGTCCATGAAGTCCTTGGGACTTGGGCGAAAATCATCATCGTACGGAGGCGTGACCGGTGATCGTCTCGATGCCGAAGACATTCTTTTTTGCGTATCTTTTCGAAAAGAGAGTTATCGTAACGACCGTTGGGAAAAACAAAAGAAAAATGAGCGTTGATGATATGTAACGGGTTTACAGCCTACAGGTAGGCCCAGGTTAAACGAAAGAGAAAGAGAGGAAGACGATCAAAAGCAGGGGGTGGATTAAACGTCGGGCGAATCAGTCTTGGAGCAATTCAAAGTCAATGGCGGGCGTTGAACAAAGGCAGCCGTTGCATGACACCCTTTGGTAAAGAAACAAAACGTGACGGACGCCAGTGCCTCATGACCATACCGCGGACCAAGCAAGGGCTTCAGAGCTGCTTTGGAGATGGCGACCCAGGTGGTTATAGCAAGAGACGACGACAACAGTACGGAGAAGAAGAGGCCCTGGCTCGCACGGGTAACCAGTTCTTTGGTGTTGTGCCAGGCTTGTCAAACGCCATGGCAAGTAGGATGTCTTAGGGCCAACGCCACGAACTTGCGGGGGAATGGTCGGGCGCCTGGTGAGTCTCGGGGGCTGATGCAGGAACAAACGGACGCTTTGCTCAGGGTGATGATGGTCCTGGTGGACATTCCCAGAATGGCATTCGGTCTCGGAACAAGCGCCGATGCCCGAGGTGGTGGTCGTTGTTTGCTTTGCTTCGTGATGCTGCAGCTGAAGTGTCGATCAGCGCCCCGTATACAGGCAGTGTGCGTCTGTGAATGCGAATTACGCCTGGCTGGCGTCTCTCGGATTCAAGGGTCAGGGTCAGGCGGAGGCGTCGGTCTGGGGTTGGAGATCCAGGCCCTGTTCATGGGATTTGGGATTCGACAGAGTGCCATGGGGGATGCCACGGGGGATGCCATAGGACGGAATGGGGTCAGCAAACTTCATGATGGGTGGTAAAAAAAGCAACGAGGCCGTGCGAGTTGGATATCTCGCGGTGATGGTGGCGTTGTCGTCGCCGCCGCCGCCGCCGTCGTCGTCGAGAAGGTCGCCATCCTGGGCCTCGCCGCTTCTCTGCGTCTGGGTCTCTGCCTCTACAGTAAATGAGCGAGTGCTTCGTGTTGGCGCTAAAGTAAGCGGAAGGGGTTGGCAACTTTGCCGTCTACAGTCTGGCGTCGATGACGGGAGCATCAACAACAACCGAGCAGGGTTGGCCAGGGAATCTCAATCTGGTCTTGGGCCACATGGGAGGCGATCTCCCGCCATTGCGTGACGATGGAGTGGCACAGGCCCCATGTGTCCTATTCCGAGCTTTCCTGCTCACTCCCAGACCGCCTGGTTGGGACGCATGTCCCTGTCGTGAGCTGGACGAAGGGGCACGGCGCCCCTGGTGCGCTTTGGCTGGTGGCGGCGGTGGGATGTTGCATGGTGCCGTCGATGTGTGTGTGTGTCCTGGATGATGGTGGGAATTGAGTATCGTGTGGCCAGGAATATTGCTCCGCGCCGAAGCAGCGGTCAGTCTACAAGCACAAAAGGCGAGGGAGCGCCGTGTATAGCTGCACCGAGACTACTCACAGTATCCGTGGCCGTCTTTGTCGAATTGTAGGGTACCATAGTCAGCATGGATGGTCAATCCGGGTAGAAGAAAGCAAGATACTCCATGGCCAGTGTCTCAATTCAGTTGTAAGCTCCGACCGCCATCCAACGGCTTCCATCACCGGGCACCAACGTTGTCCAACGGGACTGTTGCCGGTTCCAGAAATGGCAACGGGAGATATCCATTGTCGGTGCGGGCGTTGGTAGTGTGGCCTCATGCCCTAGCCCGGCGGCCGTGACGGCTAGAAAAGGACGACGGATTCCAGTTGGAGGGACGGAAGACGATGGTCCCAAGTTAGTGACGACTGTGCGCGGTGGCTTGAGCCTTGAGGATGGGTGCGTCAGGTCCCGGCTTCCTTAGCTGACCTCATTACTTCCGTCGTCCTTGGGCCATCGTCAGGTGAGTGTCGAGAAGCGATCGACAGTCGACTCAGCGACCATGGTCGTCGATGATTGCTTTGCAGAGAGGCCAATGCTCTGCTCGTTGGTCGATAGGAAGCTGACGAGAGTCGGACGGCGTCCGCCATCTGGTCAGAGCGTCGACGTGATCGGACGACGATTGCAAGGATAGCAGCTGTAGGGAGCTCGGGAGAGGGTTTGGACGAAAACCAGGCGGCGGTCTGTGTAACCGGCCGTGGGTTTGGCGTCGTATTGTTATGCGGACCGTCACTGTGTAGGTAGGAAACATCCTACATGGATGGGAATTGGCATGACACGGCTCTAGGGACTCGCTCTAGGCTGCTCAAAGCTGCTCCAGTCTCCAGATGACAGGGACGCGCCAGTGCTCGCCACGAAGCCTCATTGTGTCTGCCACACTGTTGGCTGCGTCGATAGCAATGTCACAACCTACGCAAAGGCTGACACGAAGTTTGTTCTCAACATACGTGAGACTGCTATGTTGTGGCTTATGGATGGCTTCGATAGCCCGTTCGTCGGTTCTGAAGGCATGCCACCTTCAATCTGCACAAGACGATCTGGGTCGCGAGCCGCAGGACATATGACTGGGGAGTCATGGGCAAGAGATGGTTGGCTAAAATTATCCCTGCAAAATCACGTTTGCTGAGAGTCTGATCTATCGCTTCAGGCCGGCTCTTGAACTTGCACTTCTCAACTTGTGTCAGCATAAGAGCCTTTGCTAATTAGGCAACTCCATACATTCTCTGAACAGCTCGTGACTCTACAATATGGTGAGCCGATCCCATTTCTAATGCTCACACGCCTGGACTCTTCGTCATCTACTCTCTCCTCAACCACTTCCTCGGGGCCAACGCCACAACATTGGCTCCATACTCCACGACGTGATGCTACGTGCATAACAAACGAACAGCCCTGAAGTGCAAGCTTGGATCGCAGAGCACTCCTCACCTGACGGGATCTTGCCCGAAAGCGGAAAGCGCTCGGGATACTTACTGCGACAACATGACGAAGGACTGGCAGCTCAGGCCATACATTGGTACCATGGTCTGCGCGTTTGCTCACGCGGTTCTCCTAGCTATTTTCATTGACCTTCAAATAGTCGCTTCTCCGGAAATGACAGCGTCTGTCCTCTCGGTGATGCGGAAACCGGCAAAGACATGCCAGCCCGAGCGCTATCAGTGTGAGACAACATTCTACCGAGTTCAAACAGAGAAATACTTGCACTGTAATTGTTGTTCCCATCAGCCTGTTCACTCTCATAGTAAGAGAGTATAAGACCAGTGTACCTTCCGAACAAATGGGACGAAGCTCTGGTTGCGGTGGCCAGGTGGCTCCGGGTGGTTTGCAGTCACTTCAACATGGAATCTCAGCTGTGAACTTTGGACATCTTGGAAGCATCTTACGCCATTTGCGACGAGCTTCACGAACCCTCTTTTTTTCTGTGATTTGAAAAGGGTAACCACAAGATCTATACTACCTTCTCTGTGCCTCACGGCTATGTTGCATCAAGTTCAACCAACAACTACGTGGGATAATCTGGCAAAGAGTTTGTCAACGATTGCCGCTCGTACATCATCTTCAAGCCATGTTCATCAAGTAGTGTAGCCTCTTAGCCGCTTTCATGAAGGCCACCGTCATCCCTGCCACGAAGTCGGGGTACAACGAAGCATGCTTCTCGTCGTTAGCCAAATTATCTCGTCAAAACCTCTCTCAATACCGTAGATGCAGCCCATAGCGAGCTCATGGAACTCATGCGGCGTTCTTTTACAAGAAGCTTACGAATAATCGCAATAGAACCCGAGTAAGAACGAAGCAACAGCCAGAAGCAGCATCATAGTGACCGTTTCAACATAGTTGGCTGGAAGTGTTAAACAAACATAAGTCATAAAGATAATCTAACCTTCATACTACCTGCTAGAAGAAGAAGGAGTATCTTCAATAATTAAAAAAGTATGTCAAGTCTCTTGTAGCAAGTACATATTAGCTGTAAATATACGTTCATAAGAACCTCTCTACCATATTACAACCCAATAGGACCAGGGCTGAATTACAAAGCGCCTAGCGGCTATAAGGCAATTTATATACATAAAGGGAAAGATATAACAGGGACCTATTAGACTACAGAAAAACTATAGTATAAGTTATATAATAGTAAGAGATAAGTAATTACTCTATAAGATAAGTAATTAATTAGTAGATCCCTAAAATAATTAGTAGAACTAAGTAATTACTAGTTTATAAATAATAATTACTTCTTACCTTTAGATTAATAAAAAATAATATAATATTAATAGGAATAAGAAGACTTATAGTATTATAGATTTATATATAAGATAAATTTAAATCTACTTAAAATTAGATTTCTATAGTTTTTTAATAATTAACTTTATAAATCTTACTAAGAAACTTCTAGTTTTATTCTTATAATTATCTTATAACTTCTTTATTAGATTTATACCTAATTACTATAAACTTTAAAAACCTAATCTTATTAATATAATAATAATATTATTATTTATATATTATAACCTCAACTTACTACTAATAGACTTATTTCTATTAAACCTAAAACTAATTATAATATTTTAATTATTCCTATTTAATAAGTTAACCTTATAAAGCTTATTTAATAATATCTAGAAAAAAATATTATTATATCTATTAAATATTAAACTCTTTCTATTTCTTTTAATTCTTAAGGAATACCCCTTAAAAATAAATAACTTATTAAACCCCTAGACTAAGAAATAAAAAATATTAAACTTTCTAATAATAAAAAAATGATACTACTAAGCTTATATAATAGCTTTAGAAGACTAATAGAAATATAACTAAAATATAAGAAATTATTAATAATAATACTATAAAAATCTATTAATTCTAGTAGAATCTCTATAATAATTTAGATTAATAGTAATTCCTCATTCTTTAGTAAGAAGTTAATACCCTTTATATTACTACTAATATTATCTAGACTCTAGTTAAATTACATAAAAAACTTTAATTCAACTTACCTTAAGTTTTTAATAGAACTCCTAGATATTTCAAAAAATTCCTTATTTAAATTAGAATTTATTATTAGTTTTATAATTTTAATTTCAAAAATAAAACTAAATAAATTATTTATACTACTTTATTCCTAAAAAGAAAAATTCTTATATAATTTAAATCTTATCTTACTAATTTCCTTACCTATAAGTAGAATAATCTTAAGCTAGAAACTCAGACTATCTTTACAAACTATTATAATTTTAAAAATACTCTAATCTCACTATTCTAAAAACTAAATAAATAATAATAATATAAATAAGACCTTATAGTTCTCAAATAGAAAAATATAACTATATACTATATAGCTAAATTTAGATATATCTATACTAAACTTAACTATACTAATAACACTAAGATTTTTATATTCTATTAAAAACTAAAAGAAGATATTAAAAATAAATTTATCAAATAAGATAGACCTAGTAACTTCATCATATATATAAAACTTATTATTAAAATTAATAACTAACTCTTCAAATACTATCACAAGAAAAGTAAATAATAATAACCTTAATAATTTAATAGTAGATATAAGTACTAAAAACTACTATATAACTACTAGAACTAATATAATAATTAGAAAACTAAATAATAATTCACCTTATAATAAAATATATCTTATAGCTATTATAATAAACCTATAGACCTTACCACTAAAGCTACTATTAAGAATAACAAACAATAAGACTTTAAATATTATAATTATAACAAACCAAAATATATAACTAAAGACTACTATTTATTTAAATATTAATAATAAAAATAATAATTTCAACTAATATTTAAATAAACCCAACAAGTTAATATTACTAAGAAAGAAATACCCTATACCTCTCTAACCTAAATAACCTATTTTAATAATACTTATATTATATACTAAAAGTCTAAAGATAATATAGAATAATACCTTAAAAAACCTTCTAGATAATTAGGATATAATACTATATTATATAACATACTACTACATACTAAGAAAATACTAATAGTAGCTACTATTAAGAAAAAAGAAGACTTCATACTAATCTTTAAATAAGACTAATATTACAGCTAGCCCTAGGTCTAGTAGAAGTAAGTCTATTAGTAGTAAGTTAAGGCTACGATACATCAATAATAGTATTATTATTATACTAATAAGATTAAGTCTTCAAAACTTATAGTAATTAGGTATAAGTCTAATAAGAAAGTTATAAAATAATCATAAAAATAAAACTAGAAGTCTCTTAGTAAGATTCACAAGTTAATTACTAAAAAGCTATAGAAATCTAATTTTAAGTAGACTTAAGCTTATCCTATATATAAGTCTATAATACTATAAACCTTCCTATTCCTATTAATACTACACCACTTTTTACTAATCCGAAAGTAAGAAGTAATTACTACTTATAGGTTAGTAATCACTTAGCCCTACTAATTACTTTAGGGATCTACTAATTAATCACCTATCCTATAAAATAATCACTTATTTTTTATTATTATATAACTTATATTATAATTCCTCTATAGTTTAATAAGTCCCTATTATATTCTTCTTTTTATATATATAAAATACCCTATAACTACTAAACATTTTATAACTTAGCTTTAGTCTTATTAAGTTATAATATTAAATCTCCCCTCTAAAAAGTCTTATCCTTAAAACTAATATAAATAAATAGCTCCTACTTATTAATTCATAGTATATTCCTTTATTTTCTTATCATACTTATAATTATATTAGAATTAGCTTCTAATTTCTCTACTTCTACTTATTATTATCAACATTATACATTACATATTAAAGAGTTTAGTATAGACGTAATACTATATTCTTATTGTCGCTCTAAAAGCCTATATTATAAAATACTTTATAAGATAGAAATTTATGGTAAATATATACATTTAGGTTATTCTTATAATACGTCCTAGAATGTAATATATGAATATAAGTTTTTTATATCTTAAGTAGTATATTATTTTACTAACTAAATAGTTAATTATTTACTTACTAAAACTAGTTATTTAGAAAATAAAGAAGAAGCAGCAGAAGAGATTCTACTAAAAAAAGTTATAGCATTAAGAAAAACTTAAGTAGAAATAGATAAATTATTTATAAAACTAGATTATATCCAAAAAAACAAAATAAAATATCTTCAAATAAAGAAGAATTATTACTAGTAATAATATTAAAATAAAATTAAGTTTACCTATAGTAAATAAGAATATAACTATTTTAAATACTTAGTTAAATAGTATTTTTAGGTTAGTTAATTAAAATACTATACTAAGTAATCCTAATTTAGCGAATTTTAATTTTAGTATTCCTAATATAGTAATTAAGAATTCTTAGTTTTCAAAATATAGTATTCCTAAGTATAAGAATATTTTATCTCCTTAAAATCTTTTATCTAGTTAATACTTAGGTTAAAATTATTAAATACGAACTAGTCTATTAACTTAAATTATAAGTATTATAATTAGCTTACTAGCTTATTATTCTTAGTATTCTTAAAGTTCTTTAAAATATCTAATACTAAATACTAATTCCTATATATTTTCTATATAACTATATCTTTTCTATTTAATAAAATATTATATTTCTATATTATCTTATTAACCAATATAGTTAATAATTCATTCTACTTTATATTCTTATTCTAAGTTAATTTTAATATAATCTTCTATACAAAATCCTTTTAATATTAATTTGAAAAATAAAATATAAAAAACTAAATAATATCTTATAATATCTAGTAGTAAAAATTTATAATTAATATTTAAGATTTTATAAATAATTTTAAAAAGTCTAAGTTTCTTAAAATTTAATTTATTACTTAGTTATTTAATTTTAATATTTTATTTAGTAAGGTAGATACTATCTCCCTCCTTAAAAATTAGTCCTCTAATCCTTAAAACATTAATATACTTATATATTTATTATCTAATAAATTCAAGTTCTTTTAGAAATTTACTTTAGAATTCATAAAACTTCAAAATATCTATTATTATTTTTACTACTTATTCTCTTTATTAAAATTCTCTATATATAGTAAGGTTAAATCTATAATTAAAATAAAAAAGTAATTTTTTAGTACTTTCTCTTATTATACTATTATAAACAAATTCAACTATTAGTAATAATATAACCTAATTATCTTACTAATAATTAATATAATATCTAAAATAAATTTCAAAAATCTAGTTAATATATTCTATCTAATTATTAGTTTATAAGTAGAAAGTAGTAGATAGGTAATACTTCGCTCTAAGTTGCAAAATTAGGAATTTCCAAAACTTAGATATAAAGAGTTTATTTCTATTAGATATAATTTCCTAAAGTAACCCATATTAACTAATAATAGTTCTAAAAAAAATATATATAAAGTTTTCTATTATACTTAATTCTTTATAAAGAATAAAATAGGTATATTTAGTAAGTCATTCTATTATAATAAAAATACTATTATAATATACTTTAATAAGTAGTTCTTATAACTTTAGTAACTTAACAATAAAGTCTAAGGAAATCAATTCCTAAAACTTTTAAAATACTAGTAGGAATTATAATTTACTATAAAGCTTATATTAACTAAACTTACTTTTAAAGTAAGTCTTATAATCCTTAATTATATTAATTATATCTTATTATATAACCTTTTTATTATAATATTATTAAATCCTTTTAAATATTTTAATAACTCCTTAATATCTATATACTAATATACTATAAATATTTCTAATTATCTTATATGTCATTCTTCTAATTATACTAATACTAACTTATCTAACAATTAAAAGTAATTTCTATATAAACATAAGGTTTCTATCTATATCCATCTTTAAAATAACCTATATTTCTTCTAGTATTAAAACATCATAATCTAATCTTCAACTAAATATATTAATTCTTCTATTTTCTATTCTTTTATAATAAATAATATAAAAGTTAAATTCTAAGAACAATTCTAACTATCTAATTTATTACTTATTAAAATTCTTAAATATTATAAAATATATAAAATTCTTATAATCTATATAAATTTAAACTTTATACTTAGTTCCTAAGAGTTATAATCTCTATTCTTAAAATACTTCAATAATAGCTATAAGTTCCTTATTATAAATCTAGTAGCTAAATTCTAATCTACTAAGTTTATATAAATAGAAAATATAAAAATAAAATACTCCTTTTATATCTTATTATCCTAATTATCCTCCTATAGTATAATCTAAAATATTAGTCTTAACTTTAAATAATTTATTAGAATCTAGAATTATAAGAATAAATTCTAAAATAACTTAGTTCTTAATATCCTAAAATACTTCTTCTTATTTATTAATCTAATTAAACTTAGTATCCTTTTATATAAATTTAATAAGTAAGATCATTTTCTTTATATAATCTTTAAGGAATCTCTAGTAAAAATTAGTAAATCTGCGGAAAACCTAGATTTCTTTAATATTTATCAATCTAAACTAATCCTTAACTACTTAAATTTTCTTAATTAATATCTTAATTATACTTAGTATAATAGTAAATCCTAAATATTCTACTTATTATATATAAAATTCACTTTTTTCTAATTTAACTAGTAGTTTAACTTATTAAAATTTCTAGAATATTTTATAAATATATTCTTTATATTCTTTAAGTATTCTTAAGTAGATAAGGATATCATCGAGATATACTATATAAAAAATATCTAAATATTCACATAATATATAGTTAATTATAGATTGAAATATTATAAATATATTAGTAAGTCTGAAAAATA
The DNA here is from genome assembly GCA_000350065.2 of Colletotrichum orbiculare MAFF 240422. Classification (NCBI taxonomy): domain Eukaryota; kingdom Fungi; phylum Ascomycota; class Sordariomycetes; order Glomerellales; family Glomerellaceae; genus Colletotrichum; species Colletotrichum orbiculare. The sequence goes on along the minus strand of AMCV02000039.1, from coordinate 704,619 downwards.
TTATAAAATACTTATAAAATCTTTTTCTTATCCTAAAAATAATTTTCTATTTTTTACCTTCTTTAATTCAGATAAAATTATAAGCTTTTTTAAAATCAAAAACTATAAACTAATTAGTTCTATAAAATTAGTCTTATAATTCTAATATAAATAATAATAAGTATTAGTTCTTAATTATTATATTATTAAATTATTAATAATTAATATAAAATTATAGTTTACTATTTTTCTTAAGTATAAATAGGATTAAGCTTCTTATTAGTAATATTAAATATCTAATATAACCTTTCTTAAAATATTTATCAATATATTTATCAAATACTTCTATTTCTATTTAATTAAATCTATAGATTTTACTAAATCTAAATTCCTTCCCCTCTTTTAAAAAAATCTCATAATTATAGTTTATATATTCTAGTAGTCTAATCTCAAGTTCTTCTATAAAAAATATTTCATAAATCTAGTATTTATTAGGAATAATCTGAAGTTAATCTATCTTATTATTAACTCTTACTACTTCTATAATATTTAATATTTAAACTACTATATTTTTAATTCTAAAATAAGTAATAAATCTTTATACTTTTAGAATTATATCTAATTTATATAAAATCTTATTATCTAGAGAATCTTTAAAAACTAAATCTTTCTATTAGAAATAGCTAGTCTTCTAATCTATCTATAAGTTATTCTTTTATAACTATAAGATTCCTAAGATAATCTCCTAATTACCTATCTCTATTATATTAAAAATACAATCTTCCTTCTAGCTATAGTAATTTAAAAAGAAGTATATAATCTCTAGGTTAATAATACTTCTACTATACTTAATACTTTCTCCTTTAATAATATATAGCTAGTATAATCTAACTTTTATTATCTATAAGATTTATTATTTATTTACTACTCATAATAATATAAAATTTCCTTAAATATTATAATTAATTAAAACTTATATCTTATATCCTTTTACTATAATATTAAAATAAAAATATTCATTATTATATTCTACTATTACTAAACAAAAAAACCTTATCTAAAATATTTTTCTTTATTTTTATTTAATAAGTAAGTCTAGTTTTTTAACTATTTTCAATACTTCTATTCTAATATTATTCCATCTTTATAATAATAAGTTATAATCCTTCCTTCTCAAAATACTTTACTAAATATCAATTCTCTATACTTTAATATTAATAGTACTAATCTATCTTTAGTATTTTTTCCTTATTTTTAAAGTTTATTATATTAATAATACTATTCTCTTACTTTATTAATATAGTAAATTATATAGTAGTCTAACTCGTAGTCTATCTATTCACTAATAATATTATTTATATATATTATAAAGTAGTCTTTACTAGGTATAAATATTATAAAGTTATTTTAATTAAAATATCAAAGTTCCCAAAATAGTAGATCTATATTAAAATATATATTTAGAATTAGATTATATTCAAATCGTTATAGGAAAAATTATCTATTAAACTTATTACTAAAATACAATATATAGTTATTTTATATATAATATACCTAAAAAATAGTTTAATAAGCTAGGTAATTAATTCATAAAAGTTTATAATCTATATTATAGAGAATTATCTTTAAATAGTTTAAAATTCAGTTACTTAGAACTCTATAGAATATAACAAATTACTTATCTTAAGTTAAATAAATCTTCTTAATCTTAAATTACTTATTTTTATTACTACCTAATTACTACAAAATAGAAAATCCTAAGTCTATAATAATATTATTATCTAACTTAGTATTATTATTAATTAACTTAAATAAATTACTTAGATTAATATAGATTCCTAGACTAACTTTAATATATCCTTATTAATAGAAATTATTAAGTTATTCCTTAACTTTATACTCTAGCTTATTATATTTAACTATAGTTAAAATCTTTATTAGTAATTTATTACTTATTTTAAATTATTATATAAAAATTTAAGTAAGAAATAAGTTACTTCTAATATTAATTCTATACTAAATCTAATACTAGATTCTCTATAGAAGTTATCTATTAGGTATTTAACTAAATTTATAGTAAAGTTCCCTTTTAGCTACTTATAACTATAGGATTACTACTTTATTCTCTTATATCTAATCTTATTTAGAGATTAGTATAAAATCTTCTTCTTTCTTAATAGTAGCTACTACTAGTATCTTCTTAATATATAGTAGTATATTATATAGTAAGGTATTATATCCTAATCGCCTAGAAGGATTCTTAAAATACTATCCTATATTATCCTTAAATCCTTAATATATAATACAAATATTATTAAAACAAACTATCTAGATTAGAAAAATATAAAATATTTCCTTCTTAGTAATATTAACTTATTAGGTTTATTTAAATACTAACTAAAATTATTATCCTTATTACTAACATTTAAATAAACAGTAGTCTTTAGCTATATACTTTAATTTATTATAATTATAATACTTAAAATCTTATTATTTATTATCTTTAATAGTAGTTCTAATAGTAAGGTCTATAGGTCTACTATAATAGCTATAAGATATATTTTATTATAAGGTAAATTATTATCTAGTTTTCTAATTATTATATTAATTCTAGTAGTTATATAATAATCCTTAATACTTATATCTACTATTAGGTAGTTAAAGTTATTACTATTTACTCTTTTTATAGTAATACTTAAAGAATTAATTATTAATCTTAATAGTAAGTTCTATATATATAATAAAATCGCTAGGTCTATCTTACTTAATAAATTCATCTTCAATATCTTCCTTTAACTTTTAGTAAAATATAAAGATCTTAGTATTATTAGTATAATTAAATCTAACATAAATATATCTAAACTTAGCTATATAATGTATAGTTATACCTTTCTATTTAAAAACTACAAAATCTTATTTATACTATTATTACTTATCTAGTTTTTAGAATAATAAGATTAAAATACTTTTAAAATTATAATAGTTTATAAAAATAATCTAAATCTCTAGCTTGAAATCGTTTTATTTATAAGTAAAGAAATTAATAAGATAAAATTTAAACTATATAAAAACTCTTCTCTTAAAGAATAAAGTAGTATAAATAACTTATTTAGCTTTATTTTTAAAACTAAAATTATAAAACTAATAATAAGTTCTAATTTAAGTAAGGAATCTTTTAAGATATCTAAGAATTCTATTAAAAGCCTGTAGTAAGTTAAGTTGAAGTTTCTCATATAACTTAACTAGAATCTAAATAATATTAGTAGTAGTATGAAAAATATTAACTTCCTATTAAAAAACGAAGAATTACTACTAATCTAAATTATTATAGAAATTCTACTAGAATTAAATAACTTCTATAGCATTACTATTAATAATCTCCTATATTTTAGCTATATCCCTATTAGTCTTCTAGAACTATTATATAAGCTTAGTAGTATTATCTTCTTTATTACTAGAAAGTTCAATATCCCTTATTTCCTAATCTAAAAACTTAACAAATTATTTATCCTTAAAAAATATTCCTTAAGAACTAGAAAAAATAAAAAAAATTTAATATTTAGTAAATATAGTAATATTCTTTCTTAAATATTATTAAATAAGCTTCATAAAATCAACTTACTAAATAGGAATAATTAAAATATTATAGCTAGCTCTAGGTCTAATAGAAATAAGTCTATTAATAGTAAGTTAAAACTATAATATATTAGTAATAATATTATCATCATACTAATAAGATTAAATCTTTAAAACTTATAATAATTAAATATAAATCTAATAAGAAAATTATAAAATAATTATAAAAATAAAACTAGAAGTTTCTTAGTAAGATTTATAAGTTAATTATTAAAAAACTATAGAAGTCTAATCTTAAGTAGACTTAAGCTTATCTTATATATAAATCTATAATACTATAAGCTTTCTTATTCCTATTAGTACTATATTACTCTTTATTAATCTGAAAATAAGAAGTAATTACTACCTATAAGCTAGTAATTACTTAACCCTACTAATTACTTTAGGGATCCACTAATTAATTACCTATCCTATAAAATAATTACTTGTCTTTTATTATTATATAACTTATACTATAATTCCTCTATAGTCTAGTAGGTCCCTATTATATTCTTCCCTTTATATATATAAAATACCTTATAGCTACCAGGCGCCCTATAACTTAGCCCTAGTCCTATTAAGTCATAACAACTAAGTATAAAAGAATAAAATAGTAATCCTATAGCTATAAGTAGCTAAAAGAAAACTTCACTACAAATTCAATTAAATACCTAATAGATAACTTCTATAGAAGATTTAATATCAAATTCAATAAAAAATCAATACTAGAAGTAATCTACTTCTTACGTAAGCTCTCATATAACAACTCAAAATAAATAACAAAATACTAATAAAAACCCTTACTATAATTAAACACTACAAACTAAAACATAAAATTAAAAAACAACTTAATAACCTCTACTAATAAGAATATATTAAAATCAGTCCTAGAATTTATATTAACCTAAGTAATTTATTTAAGTCAATCAATAATAATACTAAATTAGACAATAATACTATTATAAACTTAGGATCCTCTATCTCGCAACAACCAGGCAGTAATAAAGGTAAGTAACTTAAAATCAAAAAAATTCACTTAACCTAGAATAAATAATTTATTATATTCTATAGAATTCTAAATAACTAAATTCTAAACTACTTAAAAATAATTCTCTATAATATAAATTATAAACTTCTATAAATCAATCACTTAACTTACTAAATTATCTTTTAGATATATTATATATAAGATAATTATATACTATATTTTAATAACAAATTTAATAGACAATTTTTCCCATAATAATTTAAATATAATCCAATTCCAAACATATACCTTAATATAAATCTACTATTTTAAAAACTTCAATATTTTAACTAAAATAACTTCACAATATTTATACCTAGTAAAAACTACCCTATAATATATATAAATAATATTATCAGCAAATAGACAGACTACAAATCAAACTACTACATAATTTACTATATTAATAAAACAAAAGAATAATATTATTAATATAATAAATTTTAAAAATAAAGAAAAAACACTAAAAATAGACTAACACTACTAATACTAAAGTATAGAGAATTAATACTTAATAAAATACTTTAAGAAGGAAAGATTGCAACTTATTATTATAAAGATAGAATAATATTAGAATAGAAACACTACAAATAGTTGAAAAACTAGACTTACCTATTAAATAAAAATAAAAAAAGACAATTTAAATAAAATCCTTATACCTAGCAATAGTAAAGTATAATAATAAATACCTTTACTTCAATATTATAATAAAAAAATATAAAATACAAGCTTTAATTAATTATAACACTTAAAGAAACTTTATATTACTATAAATAATAAATAAATAATAGATCCTATAGATAATAAAAACTAAACTATACTAATTATATACTATTAAAAAAGAAAGCGTTAAATATAGTAGAAGTATTATTAATTTAGAAATTATATACCTCTTTTTAAACTACTATAGCTAAAAAGAAGACTATATCTTTAATATAATAGAGATAAATAATTAGGAAATTATCTTAAGAATCCTATAGTTATAAAAGAATAACTTATAGATAGATTAAAAAACTAACTATCTCTAATAGAAAGATTTAATCTTTAAGGACTTTCTAAACAATAAGATTCTATATAAATTAGATATAACTCTAAGAATATAAAAATATATTACCTATTTTAGAATTAAAAATATAGTAACCTAGATATTAAATATTATAGAAATAGTAAGAATTAATAATAAGATAAATTAATTTTAGACTATCCCTAATAAATATTAGATTTATAAAATATTTTTCATAAAAAAACTCAAAATTAAACTACTAAAATATATAAATTATAATTATAAGATTTTCTTT
>AMCV02000039.1:560286-695366 GCA_000350065.2 Colletotrichum orbiculare MAFF 240422 | reverse complement strand
TTATATTATATTTATACTAAACTCTTTAATACATAATACATAATATTAATAATAATAAGTAGAAGTAGAGAAATCAGAAGCTAATTCTAATATAATTATAGGTATAATAAGAAAACAGAAAAATATATTATAAATTAATAAATAGGAGCTACCTATTTATATTAGTTTTAAAGATAAGACTCTTTAGAGGGGAGATCTAATATTATAACTTAATAAGATTAAAGCTAAGTTATAAAATACTTAATAGCTATAAAGCAATTTATATATATAAAAAAAAGGATATAATAAGGACCTATTAGACTATAGAAGAACTATAATATAAGTTATATAATAATAAGAAATAAATAATTACTTTATAAGATAAGTAATTAATTAGTAGATCCTTAAAATAATTAGTAGAACTAAATAATTACTAGCCTATAAGTAGTAATTACTTCTTACCTTTAGATTAATAAAAAATAATATAATACTAATAGAAATAAGAAAACTTATAGTATTATAAACTTATATATAGAATAAACTTAAATCTACTTAAGGTTAGACTTCTATAGTTTTTTAGTAATTAACCTTATAAATCTTATTAAGAAACTTCTAGCCTTATTCCTATAATTATCTTATAACCCCCTTATTAAACTTATACCTAATTACTATAAGCCTTAAAGATCTAATCTTATTAACATAATAATAATACTATTACTTATATATTATAACTTCAACCTACTACTAACAGACTCACCTCTACTAAACCTAAGGCTAGCTATAATATACTAAGCCTTAATAACATAATTTACAAGAATTACTAGAAGTAGTACACTTAGCCAATCAGATATCTAACCCACTTTTATCAATCAACCAATTAGATATAGCTAATTTTCTATTTCAAATAGTAAATTTTTACTCCTATATTATACCTAATTAATTTAATATATTTAATATAAGTAGAAATATAGAATAATTATAATCTATCCTTTAGACTTATAAGAAATTAATAAAAAAGAAGATATAGCTACTATATACTCTCAATAAGATTTAAACCTATAGTACTTAGCACTATAAATATAAACTAAACTCTATTACTATTTATACTATACAAATAGTTATTATTACTAAGCTAACAATTTTTAGAGGGTATAAGGATTACTCTAAGAAGATTTAGGTTAGTAGTATACTTAATATAAAAAAAGTTATATAGTTATAATCTAGTATGCATTCTATTTATAATAACTAATAACCTATATTTACTATATACTATATCTATATGAATACTACTAATTAACCTTCTTCTATACTATTATTTAAATCTAATAATAATCTAGACTATATTCAGCTTCTTTTTATTTCAATTTATTATTTCTTAGATTAAGGAAATATTCAATATTAATAAGGCGTTATCTTAAGATCTCAATAGCTATAATACTATTAAGAATCTCCCCTAAATAATATAGAGAGGTAGATACTTTATTGATAATAACTATATTTTAAAAAAAAGCTCTTAAGGTTAGAAAAGCTAGATTAAGAATAAGGGTTTCTTTATTTATAAGATCCTAACTAAAAATATTTAAAATAAACTTCCTAAAGTATTAAAAATATATTAATCCTAACTAACTATATTAGTAAGATCTTCTAGATATACTATTATTATAATAAGAAGAACTATTTTAATACTTTCTTTAAAGTTTAATCTATATTTTTTATAAATACCTATCTTAAACTAAAATATTATATTATTAAAACAACTACTCTAAAACTTATTACTTCTAATAATAATAATAATAAAACAGAAATAATAACTCTACTAGTAAAATAATACTATTTTACTCTAATAATTATTATATTAAAATCCTAAGTTATAAAAATTTTTAAACTTATTATTAACTTCCTTATTAATACTAATAATCCTTTTATAACTTTCTAAAGCTAATATCTATAGTCCCTCTTATACTAATTTCATCCTAATTTCCTCTACTAACTCCTATTATCTTATAAAACTCTAAAAAACTAATTATCTATACTATATATAACTAAGAAAATTTAGATTAAAATTTAACTTTATAAAACCCTTATAAAAATCTACTTCTTTTTTAATCTTTAGACTTTACCTAATAGGTATATAATTATTATAATTTTTAGTTATTTTTTTAATAAGTTAGAAAAGTAAACCTAATACCTCCTAACTTTTTAATATTAACCTAGTACTTATAATAATAAGAATATTATTAATATAATATATAATATTACTAGAAATTAAAGTATTATTAATCAAATAGGTATATTAGTTTTAGATAATACTAGTAATAATAATACTTATATATAATACTTCTTCCCCTTCCTTTTAGATAAATATACTAATAATAATACTTAAGATTGGAAGATAAGATACTATAGGTATATCCTTAATTTTATTAGCTAAGTATTTCTATATAGTACTAATAAGAATACTTTTAAGTAAGAATCTAATAATTATTTTAATACTTAATATCTATAAGTAGATTTTAAGCTTTAGTATATTTAAAAGCTAGTTAGCAAGTTATGAAATATTATTGAATATATTAAGTCGTCCCTATAATATACTAAGAGGTTTTTAGTAATTCCTAATAGTTCTATAACTAATAATATTAATAATAGTTTTATACTATAAGAAGAATCTCTTTAGGAGTTATAATTAATATTAAATAATAATATAAAATAGAACTCTATATACTTAATAATCTAATAAACTTTTACTAAAAAGAAATAAATTAATAGTTTTATCTTTAATAATAGAATAATACTTTAAGTATAAGATTATCTTAATAATACTAATATCCTTACTAATAAAGACTAATACTTACTTATTAAAATTAGAAATATCCTTAAGTTTTATTACTTTTAAACTATAAAATACTAAGAGTAAAATAAAAATAATAATTATAATTAACTCTAAGAAGTTATAATAAGTATAAAGTATTTTATAGATTACCTTAAAGACTAGAAGAAATTATTTAATAAACCTATAGATAAAGAGATTAATTTTATAGTTTTATAGATTATTAATACCTAATTATTAATATTAATAGGAACTTTGAAGTTAATAAGGTTATTATAGTAAAATTAAGTATTATGATTATAAGTAGTATCTATTATTAATATTTCTAACTATACTTATAGTAAATATACGCCTTATTAATAAATAACTTATCTCTAAAAAGTTTATAATAGCTATTTTAATTCTACTAGTTATTTTTAACTATTAGTATTTAATAAATAGTAAGTATGAAATAAATACTATATAAAACTTAGCGAGTCTTATTTCTATACTACTACTATAATCTTTTACTCTAAATAAAAGTTATAATAATTTAAGAAGTAGTAGAGTAATTTATAATAATAAGAATAACTTTATAAGGTAAAAATTAAACTAGAGGAGTACTAGAGATAGTAGTATACTTATAGAAGTATTTCTTATCTAATATTACTACTTACTTATAATATATTTACTTCTCTTATTTTAAAACTAACTTCTAAAGATTCTAAATATTATTAATAGCTTAATAGTTAAACCTATAAGGCTTTTACTAATAAAATAGATAAATTAGATTAATATTATTATTAGATGACTAGATAACTAATTATTAATCCTATTTAATAGTAGATTTCATACTAATAGACTTATTTAACTCTTAGCTATCTTACTCTTAATATTCTAATAATACTTATAATAGTAACTAATTACAAAAAAGTTTTTAATCTTACTAGGTTTATATTAATATTATAGAAGCTCTTAATAAAATTTATAATATTAGAATATATATAATACTTCTAAAACTAGCTTTAAAGTAATATAATAAGTATTAGGGGCTATTATTTTATTTAGAAATAAATATAATAACTAGAGGTGATAAAGGGGTGATAATAAGGTATCTCTAGCTTTTTAATACTATAAATAAGTAAGTTTAACCTAAAAGCTACCTCACAATAGCTTTATTAACTTCTTATATAAGTATTTTATATTAGATTAATTAGATATCTGATTAATTAGTTAATCAGAAGCCCTTTTTTTTACCAAATAGTCAATTAGAAACCCTATATCATACCTGATTGATCGGTTAAGTGCGCTGGCTGGAGGCGGACCCGAAAATGAACTATAGCATTGATTTGTGAGTCCTATAAGCCAACTCGCGTGCTGGTTAAGCTGACCAGCATAATGCGTCTGGCTACCTTGGATTGTCCAAGAGGTTACAAAGAGTTGGTGGATATCTGATAATCTTGGCTCTCACGGTCTCCGAAGGTAGGGGGTGAAAGGTGGCGCTGAACTCCTATTGTTTACACTTCATCGACTCGTCTGTCCGACATTGTAGACTCCACGAAGGGGTTTGTTGATTTTCCAAAGCAGCCGTTGTCATTCGTCAGATCAAGACATAACTTGAGGCCTGTGCAGCTCTCATGTCTCATCCTCGATACCACATAGGTGTGAAAGTACTTGTGGTAAAGGGTGGCAGATACTATGTGAGTCTGTAGCTCAGTTTGTGTCTAAAACTACACAGATTCAATGTCTTGCTCTCGATCCATGACTCAACCAAGTCTTGAGACACTGGCAACTTTCAGTACAGACATTGAGTCAGTGCAGTACGTACACAGGAGACCCAGTCATGTGAGTACGCCCTGTGTTGACACTCAAAAGTTAGATACTGCCAAGCTTTTGCGTCACAGATAGGCTTTAATGAAGAGACCACTTGTGCATTAACCTTGTGATGAGAAGGTACATGGAAGGCGAGATAGCAATTACCCAGTCCACGCGACTGGGCCAGGAGACATCCAGTAGTTGCGGAGTTGACGACAAGTTTCCTCAAGTCGGGCAGAAGCTCAATCTAGTTGCTGCCAAAGACTCAACAACAGTCTCTGCGGATGTCCAGATGGGCGGTGTAAAACGGCCGCTTCGAATCATGACACACTCCTGCACACGTGCAACCTCATAATTCTTAAGACGCGGACGCGCCGTTCGCTCGGCTCGGGTGACAAGAGCATTCTCTCTCACGTCAATATAAAAAACGAAATACGCTGCAATTACTGGTTGGACATGGGGCCGCTGCCCCCTTTCGACGAACCGCCTCGTATAGCGACAAAAACTCCCATTTTCGCCCATCTCGAGGGGTTCGGCGGGCGTCGACGACGTCGGGGTATCCCATCCGTCCGGAGTCCAGCCACCCATCAATCGTGAGATTTGCGGGGAATCGGATGAGATCCGGGGACCGACGCTTCCCATCTGCACCCACCACTACCTTTGGGGGCCACAACTTTGGAAGGATGGGAGAATTGCAAAGCTTGGTGCGTTTTGGCACGTACGGATTACGAGCAGAACATGCACTTACACATGGAAACGCACAAACCAGGGGGAGGGGAAATGGGACGTTACCAAAAGAGCTACCCAAGCTATCCTCGCCCGCCACCCATCATCCCCGCCTCCATCTCCTGCACCCCAAGTGTTGGCCCCGGAAAGATTGAAGGTTTACGTAGTAGTAGGATATGGCGTGCGAGCTTGCGGCATTCCAGAAGATCGGGAAGAAGAGGCGATCGGAGGGGAGAGCGTCGAAAACGGAGCTCCAAGCTGCATGCCGGAACTGAAAGTCGGCCGGGGAAAGCTGCCCAAACCCTCAAGCGTCGAGGGCCTTTTTTTCGTCTGCCATGGACTGGACGGGGTGTGATGCCGCTGGATGGAGTGGGACGGGAGCCACGCGGGGAAGAAGGGCCGAAAAGCTCGCTGGGCCAGCCGGAAATGCAAGCACAAGCAAATGGTTGAGCCTCCACCACGAACCCGGAGGTGTTTACGCAGTATGAGTGAAATGGGTTCCAAGTGGATATTCTAACGTAAAATTTAGCAAACCGGTGGAGGTCGGCCGTAATGCGCGCCGAAAAAAATCTTTAATGAGGCGTATTGGACAGCAGATCATTGTCTTTGCTGGCCATGAGAGGGTTCGTGCTCGCCAGGCCATTCTCAGTTTGGGAATTTGGGGTGAATACTGCCGGGTTGAGTTCGTCCTCCTCTGTGTACTTGGCGGAGAAAGAGTCCTTGATCTGAAGCCAGAGCTACCCAGAGTCACCCAGAACTGGCTCTCTAACAACTGTCTGACAAGTTGACATGACGACTTCTACCTCTGATGGCCTCACCTCCAGCTGACCGAGACTCTCACAACCGGCGGAAGGCTTCCGTCGCCGGTGGATGAGGCTCCCCCCGAGTCTCCGTCAGTCTCGAGCAGGACAAGAGGGTCCAGGTCTCCAAATCGCCACGCCGAGTGGGCCGGGGGCGGGACCGAGTCAGGTTCTCGGTCGCAAAGGGACCTGGCAAGGGCCTTGCTTCGCAGCGTTGGGGGAAAGAATCTCACGGGCTCACGGGTCTCGCCGCGAACAGAGTCACCCCCCCGGGGGGGCGTGTCGCCCGCAGACGCAAGTGACGAGCAAAAAAGCGCGTGCTTCACCGTGGATGCGTGGAGCGGACGCGCCGAGATCGCCTCGGTAGATGGCTCGTATGACCAATTCGCCTCGTGGCTTCCTCAGCTTTGGAGGCCGATCACGGCGTGTCTGGTGGATTATATCAAGAAATCAGGTCCCGTTGAATGCCCAAGAGTCAGAAGCTGCGTCACAGTTGAAGAGAGCTCTCGTTCCCTGTCCACCTTGACGGTCCGTGGTCTCCTCAACTCTTTCGTGCCTCTCAACCGCACAAAGCTCATCAGCCCTTTCGTCTTCTTGGAAATCTCTGAACAACAGTTGAGCTCAGACCAAGTCTGTCTATTTGCGAAAAGGACCAAAGAAAAAAAGAGAAAAGACTTTTACCCACACGGACTTCATCCCGACCACGCGGTTCGAGACTTGGACGCGCAAAAATGGGCAACACGACGGACGTGAACAACACGCCCGAGATGACGGAGGCGCACAAGCAGGCAAAGATTGATGCTGGCAACCCAGAGTCGGCACCGGCGTACGCACCTCAGACGGAAGAGCACAGCGTCTTGACAAGAGAGGATGGCGAGCTGATCGACTACCACACCCTCACCTGGTGGTATGTCCGAACCCTGGTGTATCGTGAGAAGCTTCAAAAATACTGACAGAACGTGTCCAGGCAAGGTGGCATCGTCCTGATCGCCGAAACCGTCTCCCTCGGCATTCTCTCCCTGCCGTCCGTCCTGGCTACGGTCGGTCTGGTTCCCGGCGTCATCCTCATCCTCGTCATGAGCGCTCTGTCGACGTATTCCGGCTTCGTGCTGGCCGAGTTCCGCAAGGCCTACCCCTTTGTGCAGAACTTTGGCGACGCTGTCGAGGTCATTGGCAAGTCCATCGGCATGGGACGCGTCTTCCAGGAGGTTTTCGGCTGGGCGCAGGTCATCTTCCAGGTCTTCGTCATGGGGAGCCATCTGTTGACCTGGACCATCTGCCTCAACACCCTGACGAACTCGTCCACCTGCACCATCGTCTGGGCCGTCGTCGGTCTCGCCGTCTTTGCCGTCCTCAACTTCCCCAGAACGCTCAAGTACACGAGCTACATGTCCATGGCCTGTAAGTCGAACCCATCTCTGCGTTTTCTGGCGCGTGGAAGAACAGCTTTCCTGACATCGCAAACAGCTTGCATTTCCATCACCGTCGCCATGCTCATGACCCTCGGAGCCGTCGCCGACGAGAAGCCCATTGGTGACGCCGCCATCGACATCACCCGCAAGCTCGGCTTCACCAACGCGTTCCTCGCCGTGACCAACATTGCCATCGCCTTTTGTAAGTCCAGACACTCTCTGTCTCCCTGGTACGCAACCAAGCTAACACCACCTCCGCAGCCTCGCACTCGTGCTTCTTCAGCGTCATCGGCGAGTTCAAGAACCCCGACGACTGGCCCAAGGCCCTCGCCCTCCTCCAGATCGCCGACACCACGCTCTACGTGCTCGCGGCCGTCGTCATCTACGTCTTCGTCGGCCCCGACGTGCCCTCGCCCGCCCTCTCCGCCGCCGGCTCCCGCCTCATGCGCAAGATCATCTGGGGCATCGCCATCCCCACCATCGTCATCGCCGGCGTCATCTACGGCCACGTCGCCGCAAAGTACATCTTCTCCCGCATGTTCCGCAATACCAAGCACGAGATCCGCCGCACCAAGCTCTCCGGCATCGCCTGGATCGGCATCGTCGTCGCTATCTGGGCCCTGTCTATGGTCATCGCCGAGTCTATCCCCGTCTTCAACTCGCTCCTCGGCCTCATCTGCGCCCTCTTCGCCTCGTGGTTCTCCTACGGCCTGCCCGGCATCTTCTGGCTGTGGATGCACCACGGCAACTGGTTCGCCTCGGGGAAGCAGACCGTCAAGTTCGCCGCCAACGTCGCGCTGTTCCTGACGGGCTTCCTCATCTGCGTGCTGGGGTTGTGGGCGTCCATTGAGGCCATTGCCACCGAGAAGGCCTCCAAGCCTTGGACGTGCGCATCCAACGCTGCGCCATGAGCTGGCGTGGCTGTAATAGTGTCGTTGGAAGTTATTTATCCGTACATATTAATGAAATGTTAATGCTGAACATCTCGACCGCGCTTGGGTCCCTCGGGTGCATCTGGCTCGACTGATCCATCCGGGTTGATTGCCGACTGTTCTCTCGCATGTCTTCTTCGTCTTGCAGTGAATTCACATCGACAACGCCGCTTGTCGTCATATCCTCACCAAAATGCGAGGTGACTCCAACTCGAAGCGACCCCAGCGGCGGTTACGTCATCACGTGACCCGCGGAAAATGGTCGGAGTTTCTCTTCGAACACCGATGACTACGTAGGTACCCTGGTACCATTGGCTGTGTCATGTGTCGTGTACGTATCTTATCTGCAAACGGCGGATGCTTCTGGAAGCCATATCGACTCAATAACGCACAGCAGAGTTCAGGCGTCACGAACACGAAAAATGGCCGTGACAGAGGCAACGAGGCGGGCAGAGGTGGTGGGCGCTCTGGCTTGCCAGAGAAACTCATATCTGAAAACCCTCGAAGCCGAAGTTGTGGCGTGCGACAAGCGACCGCCAGCAGCAGCCAAAAAGGGTAGCAAGGACAAGAAGGAGACGAACGGCGACGGCAACTCTGAACTCTGGCTCGTTGAGTTTGATGATTCGGTTCTCTTCCCAGAAGGTAGTACACTTGGCAAACATGCTCTGTTAGCAGCAAGACTAATGCCAGTCGCAGGTGGCGGACAGCCTTCAGACCATGGCACGCTGACTGTCCTGTCCGACGCACCAGCTGCGCCAATCCCCATAGAGTTTGTTGAGAGAGTCGGCCTGCGATGCGTCTACCACTCTCCCCAAGCTCTCGCGCCCGGAACCCGCGTCCGTCAGGACGTTGACTTCCGCCGGCGGTGGGACCACATGCAGCAGCACACCGGCCAGCATCTGCTCTCCGCCGTCATGGACGCCCACGAGAACCTCGCCACGCTCGGCTGGGGCATGGGCAAGGGCGGCGCCATGAACTACGTCGACGTGCCCCGCAAGCCGACAGACGCCGAGGTGCGGGCGATCCAGACCAGGTGCAACGAGACGATCCGCCAGAACGTGCCCGTCACGGTCGAGACCCCCGAGGACGCAAAGGTGCACAAGATGCCCCAGGACTACGACCAGAGCAGAGGCGTGGTTCGCGTCATCCGTATCGGCGACATTGACAGAAATACGTGAGTTCTATACATGCCTCGGGCCCACCACATGTGCGGAACTCGTGCAGCCAGAGTTGACCCGTTTTCAGATGCTGCGGCACCCATCTTTCGCAAACCTCCCACATTTCCCTCATCCTCGTCCACCACGGCGAGTCAGTTCACGGCAAAAATTACCGTCTGTACTTTTCCGTCGGCGAGAGGGCCATCGGTCTCGCCACCGCGTCCATCGGCGCCGTGACGTCCGTTTCCAGACTCCTATCCTGCCGCAACACCTCCGAGGAGGTCGTGCAGAGCGTCAAGAAGACGCAGGACGCGGCGTCGGAACTGAAGAAGCGGGAGAAGAAGCTGCTCGGCGAGATTGCCGAGTTCGAGGCGGCTGCGGCCCGGACAAGGTTGCAAACCAGCAGGAGCGTGTGGGTTCACCGCGCGGACGGCAACGCGGACTTTGTGAAATGGGTCACTGTCGGTATCAAGGACGAGCTGGCGAGAGCTGGCGGCGTGGCTGTCGTGGCGACCGGCGAGGACAAGCAAGGCGGCCAGCTTCTTATTTTTGGCCAGAAGACGAGTGTCGAGGCTCTCGTGCCAAAGGTCAAGGAGCTCGTGAGCGGAGTGAAGGGTGGCGGTGCCGGTGAAAAGTGGCAGGGAAAGGTGGCGGCCTGGGAGAAGGGTGTTTTGGATGCTTTGAAGAGCTTGGTTGAGGCGTTTGAAGCTGAGAACACGGGATAGATGGCACCATAGAATCCAACATGAACGACGCTCATGCTCTCATTCTCAAGTCGGTCTGGAAATATCCGGATACAGATCAAGCCTGCGCTGAACCCCAATCGGCACCTGTCTCCTCGCCTGTCCGATGGACGAGTCCTCCATCACCGCGTACACTACATGTCAGGACCTTGTCAATCGTCAGCCGGAAGGCCACGGATTCTACAGCAAAACCCATACCGCTTGCGAACTGGATGCAGGCAATCTTGACAGACTTCTGCAGAAGCCCTGGCCATTCGGTGGCAGCCATCGTGTCTTGAACTGTTGTTCTTGTCAAAGAGTTTCTGTCCCAGCAAGAGCAACTTGAAATCAGTTCAAAATCTCAAGATGAGGATTGGAATCGCGGCATGTGTTGATATTCGTCAACCCCGACTCTCTGCCAATTATCGTGTGTCATTGTCTCCAACGATTCAGGGCACCGGTCCCACTGGCGCTCGAAACGGCAATTTCTAGATTTGGGATATATCAAGGACCTTCATTGGATGAACCGAAACCTATTTCAGCTGGAAGATCCCACGAATCGTCAACCGTAGGACGTAGCAGACGTTCCTATTTTCTACTTGTTACTCGGTGTACGGGATCAAGCGGCCTTTCCTAACCGGAGGTAAAAAAACCAGCTGTCATCCTTAGCAGCCGGTTCCAGCATCACGACGTTGGAGTAGAGACTCCTTCGATGGGGTAGTTGACTACATTTGTGGAGATTGTCTAAATTGAGCACCCAACCACTTACCAGGCTATTGATCTGATTATCAACAGCCGCAACCCATTTTTGGACCTTTGTTCAGGGGACATGCAAGGATGTAGGACAGCCAGTCTAACGAACTGGACCAACGCCAGCGACAATGGTTCAGAAAAGGCTTGGCTGAATCCTTCAATAATGCCTCGCACATTTGAACCAATAATTTAGGGCCCCTCGGACTTTTGCATGCAAATCGGGTGCGGCTGCCTGCTGTTGCCTGGCATAGCCCTTCACGACTGTCGGCACCGTTCAAGTCGGCCTCGTGTTGTCAAAACCCGGGACATTCCATATCTCCAACATGCAATCGTCAGCATTGAACGGTGATTCGGTTCTCCCAAGTTGATGCTAGCAGTAGAAGCAGCCTGCCAACATGGCGTCTTCATACCCTTATCGCCCCCTGGAGCTCCCACACGAGACCAGAGTCCTCACCATCACGCCCGGCAACTTCGATGACGAACTCGTTTGCGGCCTGACGCACATGAACTTCACCTCCCCAGACGAGCCCTACGAAGCGCTCAGCTACTGCTGGAGCAAAGGCGTCGACCGCGACCCCGGCATCGATCCCGACACGGAAATTCCGTGGGCGGTGTACGGCCGCGACGACGACGGCAACGTGGTCGAGAAATCCGGAACGACACCGTGGAAAGACCTCGTCGACGACGAGTACCAAGGCGAGTCGTACATCCGCCTCGGCGGCCGGATGCCAGACGCGCCGATCCTCTGCGACGGCGTCAATCTCACCATCGGCGGCGAACTGTTCCGCGCCCTGCGACGGCTGCGGCACAAAACCGCGCCGCTGCGCATCTGGGTGGACGCGCTGTGCATCAACCAGCAGGACGTCGCCGAGCGCAACGAGCACGTCAAGATCATGGGCGACGTGTACGCCGGCGCGGCGCGGACGAGGGTGTGGCTGGGCGAGTCGACGCGGATGGACTTCCAGGCGCTGCGGACGCTGTGGTCGATTGGGGATGTGCTGGATGACCTGTTTGTGAAGCGCGGGATGCTGAAGAACGGAGCGACGATGCAGGAGATCCAGTGGCACTTCAACAACACCGCCGATACCGACCAGCTGGACTGGGGTTTGCTGTCCGAGGTGCTGGACCGGGCTTGGGTGGGTTGATCTTGTCGTGGGTGGGTGAGGTTGCCGGCTGACGGATGATGAGCAGTTCAAGCGGACCTGGATCATCCAGGAAGTTGTCAACTCGAAAGCCATCGCCGTTCACCTTGGCGGGCTGGAGTTCCCCTGGGCGTCCATGTCGGCCGTTGTCAAGGCGGTCATGGAGTACAAGTTGCAGGCGACGATCACGGAGTGCAAGGCGTTCAAGGCCATCAGCATCATGGAGGATCTGCGGCTGGAGAGGACGGGCGGCTCGGAAGCTCGCACGGCGATGCCGCTGTTGAATCTCCTGGAGGAGTTGAGAGACTTCCGGGCCACGATTCCGAGCGACAAGATCTACGGTATCCTAGGTCTGACCGACCGCAAGGGTGATTTCGTGGTGGACTACACGCAGTCGCCAGAAGACGTCTTCACCAACCTGGCCGTCGAGGAGCTGCACGCAGGCAACCTCGATATCCTCGCACATTGTGTGGATTCGTCCAAGCCGACGACCTTGAAGCTACCTAGCTGGGTTCCCGACTGGACACGCCCTGGCTGGACCGAGCCGCTGCGCATCCGGGGGCTCAACATGTCGGCTGCAGGAGAGACGAGGCCCGATTTGTCGGTGAATAAAGGAGAGGGAACGTTGCGGATCAGGGGTCGCGTGCTTGACAGGTTGGCCGTGATTGAGACCAGACGCCTGATTCCTCCTCCAAACCAGGCTGGGCCAATGGAGCCAGACGACAATGATCAAACAAGCAGCGGCGGAAAGATTGGGATGGCCAAGTATGGCGATACCAGCTCCGACACTGAAGAACGACGAGCGAGTGACGAAAATCCGATCAACGACGCACGATACCGCCACTCGAAGATGGTGAAAAAGGCCGCGCAGCACCATAAATACTGGCACCTAGGCGTCGTCGACGTGGCATTTCCCGACAAGACGGCCACGCCGCAGACGCTCGAGAACCTGTGGCGGACTTTTATGTGCAACCGCACACGAGACAACGAGGTTCCCGGCGAGAGCGGCTCAACCGGATTTGACATATTTTTTAAAATCGTCACCGGAGACAAGGGCCCAGCGGAGATACTGCAAGAGCGAGTAGACCACATGGAATCCAGCCATGGCCTGTCCCCCCAAGACGCGGATGCGCATTACACGGCAGAGAAGGAGGCTTTCGAGATGTTCTCTGGGGCGCACTCGAAGTGGTGCTACAACCGCCGCTTCTTTCGGTCTGAGAGCAGCCGATTCGGGTGGGGTGTAGAAGGGATACGGTCCGGCGACGCAGTTGCGTTGTTTCACGGGTGTGACTCTGTAATCATCATCCGTGATGCTGGAGAAGGCTGTTGGAGAATTGTGGGAGATTGCTACATTCATGGACTAATGGATGGCGAGGGTGTGGGCGACCAGTTTAAAGAGGTGTGTTTTCAGATTGTTTAACTATTAGAAATTTACTCATTATCGACAAAACTACCAAACAGCGTGACACACTCACGACACACGGCGTACGACGTGTTTTGCCGTGGCCCGAATGTCGCGAGAACTAAAACCAATATGATGGATTATCGTCCCCTCGGGAACAACCCACGCTTGTGAGACCACATCCCAGTAACTGATATCCCTTCGCAATAGTTCAAATTCGACAACTTTTGTCTCGCCAGCTTCTAAAAACACCTTTTCAAACCCGCGTAAAACCTGAACGGGGGTGCCTTTGGGGACCGAGTCTTGGGGCAACACAACATAAAGCTGCACAACTGTGGCTCCGGATAAAAGACCAGTATTTGTAACGCGAGTGGTCAAGCGCAGGACCGGCTCCCAAAGCTCCGGATTGCCTCCCGGGACATTCGGCGTGGAAGGATCGGGCGTGGCCGTGACGGTATCCAGCAGCTGCGTAATCTCGACAGAGGACGACAGATGGAAGGTCGTGTAGCTCAGTCCGAACCCAAACTCATAGAGGGGATCAATGTGTAGAGCGTCAAGATGGCGGTAGTCAATAAACAGACCCTCCGTGAAATCAGCCTGCCAGGCCGTGGGCGATGTAACCTCAGCCTCTGTGAGATTCACAACGGGAATGTTCGCGTCCTCTGCGTCGGCGGTGATGGAGTACGGCAGCTTTCCGGAGGGATTCACCTCGCCCCAGAGCACGTCGACAATCGAGTGTCCCGACTCCTGCCCCGGTAGATGGGCGGCCAGAACCGCCGTCACGTTGGGGTTCCCAGCCCACGGCAGGGTGTTGACGCCGGCCGAGTGCGTCACGACGATGGTGTTGGGACACCGGCGCGCCACGTTCTCGACAACCCGCGTCGAATCCCAGTCGGCCTCGGGGTCCGTCCTGTCGTACCCCTCGGACGCAAAGGTATTCAAGAAGACCAGACACACTTCCGGGATCGGGTAGAGGCTGCTGAAGTCTCCCCCGGCGAGCACTCTGTTGTTCAGAATGTGCTGCACGCGAGCTCCGTCCTGGCGCGCGCGGCGCTTGATGGCCTCGAGCGGGGACACGATGTACGTGTGACGGCCCGTACCGGAACCGCCGCCGACGGTGAGGGTGCCGATCTCGAACGCGCCGCCAAAGGTCAGTCCATCGGCTGGGTCGGCGGCGTCGTTGCCGAATACGCCGATGCTGGTGGGCTTGCCGAGCGGCAGCGTGTGGTTGACGTTCTTGAGCAGGACGGTGGCTTCGGCACCCAGTTTTCGGATGAATGACGCGTGGTCGCGCCGGACGTCCCGGCTCGGTGGCGGGTCAAACGGCAAGAGATGCAAAAGATTGGACTGGGCGGCGAGGGTGAAGATGAGGGAGGGGTCGACGGTGGGATAGTCTGCGCTGTCTTGGTCGAAGAGGTAGTATTGCGTCATGATTCTTTCGATCATCTCGTCCAATCGCCCCTCGCAAACGGAACCATTCTTGATCATGTCTGTAATGTTCGATCCCCAGTACGTCTCGCCAGTGCCGACATGGTCTTGGCTGATGGGACCAGGCATGTTCATATCCAAGCCCGCGTTGATGGACTCTGCTCCAGAATGGGTGGCGAACCAGTCGCTTTGCACATAACCCCTGAAAGAAAGCTCGTCCTTGAGAATGCCGTTGAGGAGAGGCGAGTTCTCGCACGCGTAGGTCTGGTTGAGGCGGTTGTAGCTGCACATGATGCTGGCGACGCCTGCGCGGACAGAATCGGTAAACGGCCAGAGGTAGACTTCGTGGAGCGTGCGATCATCAATGTTGGATGAAATTGCCGCGATTTCAGTGCCGTTTGCGAGCCACGAGTTGCTCCGTTGCGTTTCCTGCTCGTTCCCGATGAAATGCTTCGCGCAAGCCTGCACGCCTGCGTCTTGCATGCCCTGGATCGTGAGACGCATGGCGACGCCCGTGAGATACGGATCGGGACTAAAGCCTTCCCAGTTACGGCCTCCGAGCTGGTGTCGGCCCAGCGGTCCAGCAACCGGGCTGTCGTTCGTCGTCAGTACTAAGATCTCACCCAAAAACCACCAAAAGACAAACTCACCCGAGTCCAACGTGGACGCCTTTGTCGCGAAACTCCTCCCCCAACGCCTTGCCGCGCTTGTAGATGAGCTCCTTGTCCCAGCTCGCGGCCGCCGTGAGACCGGCCGGGAACACGCTGATGAGATCGGCGCGGTCCAGCGCCGTGGGCCCGTCGAGCAGACAGAGGCCGCGGAAACCGACGCGCTCGATGGGCGGTATGTTGCCGATGCAGCCGCCGGCCTCAAGACCGAGCTGGCCGGTGACCATGTGGGATTTCTCGGTGAGGTTGAGCCGGGCCACGAAGGAGGCCGCCTTGGAAGCGGCCGCATGCCGGTTCCGGGCCGGTGAAGGTGAAGCAGGGGATGGCGGAGGTGTTGGGCGAGCTGGCCAGCACCCGCTGCCGGCGCCGCATGGCCTGCTGGCATACCAGCCCGAGATTAGGATGAGGGCCGTGAGGTACGACGCGGCGGTGATCCATGATTGGGTGCTGCGGCGACGACGCGGCAGAAGACTGGGGTGAGGACGGGGAGTAGTACATGGTGCCGCCGCTGCTGCAGGACGGTTGACAGATTGTTGCTTGACGGAGCTGAAGGATCCGGCCTGGTTGGCGCTGCTGCTGCCGCTGGCTGTGAATGTGGTGTTGCTGGTGTCGCCGCGGCGGATTTGAGTCTCATCGGGCATCATGTCGGTCGAGGAGCTGCAGGAGTGGCCCTTCAAATGGAGAAGGATGGCCTCACTGTCTGCAGCTCGGGGACGCAGGGCATTGATGCACGTTGGCTCTCGGACGGTCGTGTCCATGGCGGCGGGATCGCTTCTTGTCATGTCGTCCGTCACTTTGGTCTGGGTGCACTGGCTGGCGATGCCCCGACACATGGCAGAGCGGCACATCCGGGCGTGGAGAGGAGGTGTGCCTTCGAAACCCGGGGCAAGAGACGGTGACGTGAAGGGTGTCCAGGACCAGAAGCGTTGGAGCTCGTGAGCCGCGAGGTCCGCATAGACAACCGTGTGTGTGTGGTCTGGACTCTGGTGGTGATGGTGGTGTTCAAGCGATCCTTGGATGTGGTCAAGGTTCGACGAGCGAACAGCCGTTTGAGAGAGAGAGAGAGATCGAAAACGCTCAGAGAGAGGCCGAACTCGGCCGCGCGCCGTCTGGTGGTGGTGGTGGTGGTGGTGGTGGTGTTGCTGTCATTGCGTGATGCGGATTTCCTCATCAGGGCATCTGTTGGAGAAAGTCAACTCATCGACCATCCAACGGACCAACAGGATGCGGCCGCGGTTTGCCTGGACCTCAGCGAAGTTCCGTTTCACCTTCGGATCCGACGAGGTGCTCGACGACGTCACCATCGGTTACGCGGACGTGGAAGATTGACGCGTATTCGTAACCCAAGAAGAGCCGTTATCCGCGTATACGGCTTCACATTAATGCTGTACCCTAGAAACACTGCATTGCCTGGCGTGGTCAAGTGACAGACGATGCGATGGGTTGGATAACACAAAGCTGGAGTACGACCCAACGCCGACGAGCAGCTTCGACGTATTCTGCAAGGCCGCTATGCTGTCCGAGTCATGCGAGACTTGTCATTTCAAATGCCGGGCTTTTCCCTGCGCTGCTTGATCTCACTCGTCCACTTTGTATGGCCAATGTCTTGCGTTTCAAGCTACCTATTCACGAGCCAGAAGCGGGAGTCAACTTTCGATCAGGCAGCAGACTCGGCGTGCTTGCTTCGTCATTGCTTGTGTGTCTTTACACCGCTGCTGATCACATAGCACCCTGATGAGTGGCACAATAGTCTTACGGCTAGCCTCACCAGGAAGTTCTGTATTCTATACCAGAAAAATTACTGTTAGTAACTATTACTCTGGTTCCAAGCTTGTACATGTGGAGCCAGCAATGGACAAACATATCCGTATCCGTACACAGCACCGAGTATCTCTCTGTGACTCGTTCGCATCTCCACCAGTGCCCCATATAGCCAGGGTTAGGGCTCTCATCGTCAACAACAACCAAATGGTCGGTTAGCTCAGTTGGTTAGAGCGTGGTACTAATATGTGATCTTGCATGTTCAGTAATGCCAAGGCCGGGAGTTCAAGCCTCCCACTGATCATATCTTTTGCTGCCGTTGGGCTTGGTTGACATTTTTGATCCTCGGTTCGTGACTTGGCTACGAAGTCGTGGAAGACGGGGCCATAAGGCGGCGCACGAAAAGACAGACGAGAGCACGGCACGAGCCTCAGGGCTATTGAGTCTCTCTTCCAGCTTTCCCCGAAAGACCTGTACAAAAACTCGCCCTCAAGGTTGAACCATCACCTCAGTCCGGATCACCTCGCCACATCAAGGTATCGACACGGTTCGCGAGGTGCCTCTTCAAACTCTCACAACAAAGCAAGCCATGAACACCGGGCTTGGCGGACAGAACTTGGGCTTGTGAGTCAGCCATGCAAAGTACGCTTCTTCACGGCCCAATATTCTCAGAATAGGACTCCATGCGACCACATGTTTCCACGCCATCTGATGTGGCTCCTGCAATCTGCTACGTCTCCAGAATGCGGGGACAAGGTGAACTTGTTCCAGATGACCGTTGTAAGCTTCTAGACTTTCACTTTGCTCGGGACCCAGATCTCGTCACGATTTACTTTCTGATCGGTTCTGGATATACCATCTGTGAGTCCTGATTCTTCTCTTCAAAGAGATCAACCACAGCTTCTCGTGACAAGGTTTCTCGGGAGACTTGGGGTATGAGGAAAAGTCTCCGGGGAGTTATGAGACGAACCGAGAATCAGACCGCCATCGCAGTGACGGTCAAACAGTCCAGCACCTAATCAGCGTCGCCTGAAAGCCGAGAGCTTGAGCCTGATTGAAAAATGCGCTTTCAGATCTCAACGGCCATGCATTCGTGCACTGGCTGCAAGTCGTCGAGCAAGCCGAGCACTGGACCATCACACCAGCGTTGATGTTCGATAGTGTGCATTGCGCACCATGAGCATTCCATGCCAAGAGAGAAGCATTCTTCCCTTGACCGAGCCACCACTATGCACACAAGTTTCTCATCGGCAGGATGCCGTCCGTCTGCCTGTCAGCTCGGGGAGCGCAGGCTTGTTTCACCGTCCGAGAGCTGTCAACGTGGATGTCAATGAGCCGGTTGTTAACCAAGCAGTTTAATGATGGGGGGGGCATTGTCCAAGCGTTCGTTCATCGTCAGAGAAGTCGTCCCTTGGAGTCGAGCATCACGCGAAGGGTGCCTTGAAATCTTGACGGAAACTCGTGAGGCAAGGTCTCTCGTACGACAAACCGGATCATCCTGAATCTTCTGGGCTTCCCCCTGCCTGGCCGGCTGTGAACTCGTCCGTCGTTCAACCGTCAACCATGGTGCAAGTTTCGTACATCAGCCCTGGCACTCCCCGACATGTCCTTGCTCGCTGGCAAGGGGCCGTCGTCTGCCCCGTCCTGCCATGTTCTTGGAGTTGGAGACCCTACGCACAACGCGGTTCAGACGTTGAGGTCGAGGAATACCTGTGAGGATACTGGAATTGGACGTGACAGTGTCTTCAGAAGTTGGACCACGTCGGTCACCGAAAAACTCTCCTCATGAGCCTTTACCCGCAGGGCAAGGTTTGCTAAATATCACCATTTTCAGTAACTAGTCGGAACTTTTGATGATTCTTGAAGTTTGGGTACTCTCTGTCTTGATACATTTCCGCTGCCAAAACGTGGGTAATTCCAGCTCACACGCTCAACCCTGCTGCCACAACGACGTCGTCTTGCCCTCCACGCTGACCCTGTCAATCGCGGTCATCTCCTCTTCGGTCAGCCTCCAGCCCAAGGCGTCGATGGCGTCCCTGGCCTGCTCGACCTTCCTCACGCCCACCACGGGGACGACACCCTTGCCGATGTTGTAGTTGAGCGAAACCGACGCGACGCTCTTGCCGCGCCTCTCGGCAATCTCCCGCAGCGTCGCAATCGTCGGCTCAATGTCCTTCATGTCGTAGCTGCTGAACCGGTACTCCTTCGGCGGCGGGTTGTCCGGCGTGTACTTGCCCGTCAGTAGCTACCCGTCAGACGGCCCTGCGCCAGCGACGAGTACGACTGGAAGGGCACGCCGGCGTCCCGGCAGCGACCGATGTTGCCCGAAACCTCGGGGTAGCGGCGCAGCACGTTGAACTCGCACTGGTTCGTCGCCAGCGGGATGTCGTACCTGCTCAGCTCGTCGCGCATCTGAAAGACGCCGTCGTCGTCGTAGTTGGCCACGCCCACGGCCCGCGCGAGACCCTGCTCGACGCACTTGGCCATGCCCTCTGCCACGCTCTTGATGCTCTGCGGGTGGATGGGCCCGTGGACAAATGTCGACGTGGGTGAGCCGCATGCGCTCGAGGCTGGCCTTGAGGCTGATGACGGGCGCGTCGACGGGGTGGATGAAGTTGGCGGCCTTGAGCGGCGTGCTAAAGTACTTTGTCTGCACGACGACGCTGTCGCGCGGCAGGCCCCGTACGAGGTCGCCGACAATCTTCTCGCTCTCGCCGTTGCCGTAGGCCTCGGCCGTGTCGATGAAGTTGATGCCCGAGTCGTAGAGCGTCTGCCAGGCCTCCTGGATCTTGATCCACTCGCTCTCGTCGTAGTGCCACGTGGGCTTGTCGCCCCACGACCAGCCGCCGATGCTGATGTGGGACGCCTTGACCTCGCCCTTGGCTGCCGGAAAGGAGACGCGGTCCTTTGGGCCCGGGCAGAAGCTCTGCGGGAGGACGTTCTTGCCGGCGTGCTCCGGGTCGACCGGGTTGGGTTTGTTGCTGTGGAAGCCCGACGCCGAGGAGAGGCCGCCGCTGAGCGCGGTTTGCAGTGCTGTGTCCATGGTTTGCGGTTGTTTGGAGGATCTGCTTGTCGGTGTGGCGTGTGATGAGAGTTGTGACAAGAGATGATATTCGATGGTGACTGGTTGTTTGACTGTGTCCAAGACTTGCTACATGCTCTCAGCTTAAGAACAGCCCCTTCACCTTATACCTCTCGGCCTGCATCTTGGACTCTTGGACGACAACTGAGGCGGCACGATGAAGGTTGAGGTGAAATCATTTTGGCGTCAAGAAGTGGCCTGCCTGGATTTAGTATGGGGATAAAACACCATCTGGCAAAAGAGAGGGCCCATCGCGGGTGTTTTGAAGGGTCTGGGAAACTCCATGACCTCCGGTGGGTCACCATATCGTCACAATTATCTACGTGATAGCCTGAGAGGGTTCTTGCGAGGTCTCTCATGGGCCTTGAACAGCCACTTTTGGAATCTGCGCAACCCGTAAGGAGGAAAGGAAATAGCACCCATTCAGGTTCCGCCATTGAGCGGAAACGCCTCCAGAGCCCTATGACGGTCGCATTCACGGATCGTGATGGACGTTGAGCTGGATTAGGGAGATTCCACAGCGTCTACCTCAAGACCCAAGCCACTGCCGAGATGCCACGTGCTCTTGGGCCTTCCCGTAATTCTCTCTGTCACATGCTGAAATCCGAGATCAAGATCAAGATCGCAAATGGCCTGACCGCCGGATGGAGGTGACTGGTGAAGATGCACTGACGTCATGATGAACGTGACATAGATTGGCGAGACAACAAGTGTCAAGGCCTGGGTGGGCTGTCCAGGTACTTATCCCATGAAACTCCTTGGATTTGCATGTTGAATCTCAGTGGCTCGTTCCAATCCAAACAGATTCCATTTTCTGAGCGCAAAACCGAGCATCATGGCTACCAAAGACCAGACTTACACAAGGTCCACCTCGACCGAAGAGATGCTGGGAGAGCCGATCGTGTACTCCATTCCGGAGGTTCCGGTGACGGTCCAGCGCAAGCCGTTTCTCCAGCCGGAGAATGACCAAAAGATGGCTCACACTGGTGCGCTTCTATCCATGGCTCATGTGGGGATTGACTTGGTGGCTGACGATCTCAGGAACTCCGAGGGCAAACATCGCGGCGACGTTCGAACACCCAAACGGCACGACGGAGGGTGGCTGGGCCAAGAAGCACCAACATCAGACTGTGGGTCTATTCATCTGTCATTGCTACATGGACAGATGGCAGAAGACTTACCAAGAAATTCTCAGGTTCTACAACAGCACTGCGATTTCTTTGACTCCGTGAGAAGGCAACGGCAAGCGAAACCAACGAGGGCCGAAGCTGACAGATACGCAGGACCAAGACGGGGTCATCTGGCCGCAGGATACCTTCTTCGGCTTCCACAAACTGGGCTTCGGTGTCTTGCTGTCTCTGCTCTCCGTCTTCATCATCCACAGCAACTTTTCCTACCCGACGCTCTCGGGCTACCTACCGGACCCCTTCTTTCGCATCTACTTGAAGAACGTCCACAAAGACAAGCACGGCAGCGACAGCAACACATACGACACCGAGGGCCGGTTCAACCCCCAAAAGTTTGAGGACATGTTTGCCAAGTATGCTGCGGGCAAAAAGTACATGACCATCTGGGACGTCCTGGCCATGTTGAAGGGACAGAGGCTCGTGGCTGACCCAATTGGATGGGGCGGGGCATTCTTCGAGTGTAGGTCATTCCCAAATGTGATGTGAGAATCTCATCTGACGTGTGAGCAAGGGCTGGCAACGTATCTCATGCTGTGGCCGGCTGATGGCCGCATGGCAAAGGAGGATATTCGGGGAATTTACGACGGGAGCATATTTTACACGATTGCCGACCGTAGGGCGAAGAAGCAAGCATAGGGCGCGGAGAAGAGTCTAAACAGCCTTGCAGAAGTTGAGATGTAGACGGGACCGCATTTTCCGATGACAGAATAAACCAGAAGTGACAGCGGCATGCGAAGAAACTTGAGCAGCTCGACCAACCTTGTGTCCGCCTCACTTGTGCTGGCGCCCTGGAATCAAGATTCCGGCTATTCGTCCCATGATTTTGACGACGAGTCCAGCCAGTGGGTGTCCCCTGCGCCCTGTACACGCGGCATCGTAGCCCATGTCAAGGTTGGCATCTACAGCCACGTACTTGTACTACGCCTTGCGGAGAGTTTCGGCACTTGCAGACGAGCCCTAGGGATTCAATAATATTATGCTTAAGCCTGCGAAGCTTTGAACTAAATCGTAGCCTTTCCATGGGCCTGTAAAGATGAAGATGAAGATGATGGAAACCTCGTAGGGCTGGGGACAATGCATGTTCTCCATTGTGACTCGCTACCTCGCGATGTCGCAGAGGCACACGCTGGCATCCCAGTGAGCAAGCATTGTTGACAGAGCACAAGAGGATTTTTCGTTACCTGGAAACGCCGTCTCTTGTCTCTAACAAGAACATGCTACCCAAGTTCCTTGGTGACTGCAGCACTGCGGACCTCACTTGTGGATGAGTGGCTTAGAGTATACAAGCGGATGAACACGAGTGGAAGGTCATGGTATCGTAAATTAAAATCTGGAGTCGGCATCTAAAATCTGTTTCTGTCTGGTATAAACCGTGTCCCAATTTCCGTAGAAGCCATCGTATAATCGTTAATAAATTGACTGAGACGGAATCTCCGCCGCCGTCGCGGGATCTTCCACGTACGGGTCGACGGGGTAGTATTCCATAATGATGTACCACTGGATCACGGCGGCGAGCAAGAAGCCCAAGCCGCCCGTCAGATACAACGCCGAAATCGCCAGAATCGCAGTCCTCTCCAGCACCGTGACAACACCAACCGCCAGAAACGTGCTGGCGCCTACCAGGTTCCAGAAGCCGTTCAGCCAACTCGCATCGAAGGGTTTTGGAAGGTACCACTTGTCTTGAGACAGGTAGATCATGAGGATACCGGCGAGCACGAAGAGGCTGCCGCCGATGAGCTGAGGCGACGAGACGAAGATGATGGAGGCGTTGGGGTGGGTGAGGTCGAGAACGTGGGGGATGCCGGCAACGGCCGATATCGTGAAGAAGGCACCGGCGAAGAACTGGAGAATGCCGGCGCGGAAGGCCAGCGTCGGCAGGAAAACGTCGCGCAGCTCGTCCCAGCTCGCCCACCACACCCACTCGTCGCTGCCGAGGAGCGCGGGCTTGTACGCGTCGAGGGCGTCCTTCTTGGGGTCCAGGAGACCGCGGTCGACGTTGAAGGCCGCGAGCAGTCCCATCAGACCGCTGAGCGCGAGCAGCGTGCCGCCGAGGGTCAGCGTCGTCTGGATGCCCGCGTCCTGGCCGGGGAAGTCCAGCGCGGGGCTGAGCAGCGGGATGAGGGAGAAGATGCCGTTCAGGCAGAAGCAGAGCGCGCCGCCGAGGTAGACCATGGTCGCGAGCCATCCCATGTCCCGGTAGGGGTAGATGGTGAGCATAGCGCCGACTCGCGACAGGCCCCTCCGTTGGATGGTGGGCGTGACCGACATGATTTCGACGTTTCTTTCGGGCTTGGCGGATCGTTCCGCGTCGCAGGCCGCCTTGTACGCGGCATAGTCGATGTGGTTGAAGGTGCGGTGCCACACGGCAGACGCGAATCGTTCGTCAGACGACCTCTCCGAAGGGGGGTATCCGATGTCGGTGAGAGAAGGATAGGTTGATACAAAGGTTCGGGGCCTCTGGCCATCCGCGGCGGGAGGTCGCAGGTAGGACACCCTGCGAGGGTTGTAGGCGTTCATGGTGATCGAGGGCGGTGGAGGTGGATGTTCAGCTCCGAGTCTTTATCCCATCGTCGTGTGTGTTGTCCTGGCATTCCCTTCGACCAAGCTGAAGATGAAGGGTCTCAGTTAGTTGCCTGTTGTCGCCGTTAACCACCTCAGAGATGAACAACGACAACGGGCGGGAAGCAGGGCCCTTATTTACATCCGCCGTCCTCATGCGCCGGGACGTCATGAATCCTGGTCTGGTGTCTAGCTTTCAGGACACCCGTGCAAGACCAGCCCAATCCCTCGAGGGGTCTGAGCAGAAGAGAAGACTAGTTGGCGGATGTCGTTTCAGTGCGTGCGTCCACGCCGCGGAGGTCGTCGAACCAGACGACACACAAGGAGGGTCGGAGTGAGAGGGCAGTATCAGAAAGTTCTCCCCGTTGGGTGAGTGAGTTCTGGCCATGGGGCCACTCAGAGGAGGCCATCTCCATGTCGCTCCCGCATGCACGGTTGTGATATTTCAGACGACATACGTCCCCGTTCTAGTTTGCCCCTGGCCTCCATGGAGATGTGAATGCTGGATACTACACAGTAAGCAGCTGGCTGCACCCTTCTCCTGAGACACGCATTGCCTTGAATCCGGTTGATAAGCTGTCGTCTAGAGCTTTAGGAGGGGGGGGAGTCAGATGGAGGAGGGCCGACGAGCGAGATTGGATGCGAGGAGCGAACTCTGTCCGGGTTGAAACAAACCTTGCCACCCATCCTATTCTGCCTTGTATGTGTCTCTCTCTGCGTCTCTGCGTGCGTCCTTTTCTCTCCCTGGGGTAGTCTCTGCCAGCAATCATGATTGTAGCTTCTGGTCCGTGGCAGAAGTCGCACCAAAGCCGACGAAGCTTTTGCTGCCGACATCCCCGATCAAGGCGACGAGTATTGCAGGACATGCAGCAAGTCGCTGCGCCATCCTTGGCGGCAAAGCTGAATTGTCCACACGAGCCGCCACGGTAGCTTGTGAGCTAGAAGCAGGTCAAGTCGAGCCAGGCGGTTCTTGTGCGCCGGTAGTCCGCACGCCCGGCACCACGTCGTTTCGACTCTTCGGCCAGTGTGGTGTCCGTAGGCCCCTTGCAGATGTGTGGGAAACAAAGCCACAGACTGGGGAAGAAGACTCCTCCAGATTGCTGGACCGACTCAGAAGTGCTATCAACAAGCATTTTGGAGTATTGAAGCGTCTCCCGCGTGGGAACATGCGAGGCTAGTGCGATTTTGACTCACTCGTTCGAAGCGACGAATGAGTTAGAGAGTAATGTTAGTTCTGCCTGGGATTTCGCGTCATCCTAATCTCGTCCCCCCAATCCGAAGTTGCCCGTACCTTTGGCTTTTGCATTCCGAGCATCATGGGTGTCATCCTCACACCACTTCTTCGTTTTCGTGAAAGGAGGCCTTGCTCTCCCCGAGTAAAAGGCATTACCGACTGAGAGCGCAAGCGCCCTAACCAAGGATCTCCTAGTCTGTTTCGCGCTAAAATCTCATTGGGCACCTCGTCGATGGTCTGGGGGTGCTTGTCCATGATCTGCTTTGACTTCGGATATTTTAGCAACCAGGCTCACGGATCCCTGCCCAGAGGTGGCATACATCCAGTTAGCGGGCGCACGGCACCAACTTGGGTTTGTGCTCTTGAATTTCGAATGTCTCCTGGGCTCTCCCCGACTTGACTCATGCGAGCCAGTCAGTATCCGCGCTTCTCATGGTGTGTGTTATGTCTGATGTCTTCCCTGTTACGTCTGCCCCGGCTGCATCCGCGAGGAGGAAGTGGACTGGCCAGTTGGTGCTGAGGGCCAGCACACTCAACCCTCAGGGAGAACTCTGTCGTCTCGGCTCCGGTCGATCAGAAAACGCAAAAAAAGAACTGCAGCAGGAAGGCGTTCGGCTTTCGGAAACCGGAAGATGACAATTTAGGTGCAGCCGGCAGTAGCGTGGTGGATGTGAGCGACTCGTTCTATTTGGGAGCGGCTTAGATTGCTTTACAATGACGCTGCGAGGAGTGGCTTGGGACTTATTTCTGGAGACCGAGCACCATGCGCCAAGTGAAGCCAAGCAAGGCCAAGAACTCTTCTGGCATTGCTTGATCTGAGGCAGTCAAAGGAGTGTTCGTGATAATGTGTAGCCGATACAACTTGCCAAGGGGCACAGCCAAGCCGGGCTGACTGCCTTGGCGCTGGTAGTGGGCAGAAAAGCGTCTACGCGTGACCGGGATGAGCCACATTGACGTGGAATCGGTGATGGGACCAGAGACATCTCAAGTGTGGACAGCAAGACAGGCTCTTGACTTTGCGGCTTGCTGTATTCGAGATGATGCAGGAACCACTTGAGAGATACAAGGATGAGCGATGCTACAGGGATTTGTGGGCGAAATCGTGATGGCCTAGCCATTTCTCGATCACACTGCCGAGCATCGTGTTAGACAACCGGATATCGACGTTCCCTGGACTTTAGCATCAAACTGGGCACTAGCGTGAATTTTGGCAGGCTTTCGGCAGCGTACGCAGCAGAAGACGAAGTTAAGAGCTGTTTCCTAAGGTTAGCATTTAGTTAAGAGTAATTGGTTAAGTGATTTTGGCTTGAGGATCTCCACCTCCCGGTCGATTCGCCCATAGGTTGCCCTGCTGCGTTTGCCAATCAGCTCGCAAGGCCTCCCGCTCAACACCCCAAGCTTTCTGCGAGACGGGAAGCGGGGCATTGGCCAGACGCATTGAACTTCGCGAGGATAACCTTTGGCTGGAAAAGTCAAACGTCGACTTGGTGCATGAGAAGGAGTCCCATTTCAGACGGCTACCTGACAAGTGCCTGTCAAATCTGAAGTCACTGTCGGTCGTGACTCGGGCTTTCAGTCCATCAACTTTACTGGCATCTTAGGGCAATAACATGACTGCTAAGTCCGCCTCGTGAACGAAGCCGCGATGCTGCGTGTCACGAAACCTGTGCCGCGGGACTAGTCATACTCGCACCGCCGAAACTGCACGTCAAGAACGGCAGTTGACAACTGATGATTTACCGTGCTTCTCTATGATTAAGACTCTCCGGTAACTTCAATAACTTTTGAATCGCAAACAACGGCATCGACCGTTGTGACTGAACAGGTCGGAGTGAGTGGTGGACTCACGTACCCCAACAGCAGCCCCTGCAGCAAACTTTGTGCAGTATCAGGATAAACTGCAGAATTACACAGTAGATTCTCCACGAACTTGTCCCCAATTCCCAGCATGACGGAGGAACTTGCCGCTTGTCATCTGAACTTCCGAGTCGTTGTGGTTGAAAGAAAAGTGGGACCACGGAACCTGGCCACACTCACCCGGACTTCACCTTGACCCAGAACCCACACCGAGCTTTACACCTTGGGGAAATGCTTACACCGCGCAAGGCATCAGCACAGAAGGAAGGAACGACTGGAGCCAGACATGAAGCCTCAAACGGAAGGCACCTGATTTTTGCTCCTACCTTGCCCCGAGCCTTCCAACATTTCCTCGCAATCTTTCCCTCACGAACTTTATTAAACATCTACAGCCTCAATTTTGGACAACCTTGTGTGCGCAAACAGCGTCGTATCAGCAGTTTTCCTTCAAGTGCCCCTCCGACTGTTGTTCTACTGCGCCATTAATCCAGACCTTTTCAAGGACTATTCCACGTTATGAGCCATTGCAACAATTGGCTGGCCAACTGCGAAACGTCCAACAACCACCAGGAATCACTCACATGGCTGTCGGGTAGTTTCAGACAGCAACAGCAGCCAGGAATCGACAGGCCGCAAACGATAAGAGATGTCGAGAGGCAGGCCTGGACTGGCCAAAGATGCCAGGACAGTTCCCCAAGGTTTGTGTTTTCACGTGAAGATGGAGAGGACACATCCACCCAGGCCCGCTCCTCTCTAGCGACGCGCTGACAGGTTGCTCGTCCTTGGGCAGATGGCCAGCAGTCTTTGGTCTGACCCGAACAAGCCCTCATCTCCGACCAAATCAGCTCCACCTAGCGTCGAGGACAAGGTCGAGGCCCTTCAGGAGTGGCGGGAAAAGCTCGACCACAGCCTTGCCGAGATTGGCAGGAAGCTCGACATGCTCCTCCGGGAAACCAAAAAGTGCCGCGAACTCGAGAGCCAGGAGACCAAGCTGGGTACGAAACTCTCAAACTCATGCTTTCGTCTCGACAGCCACCAGGAGGTGATCCAGACTCTCGGCCGAAACATCGCCTCTGCCACCACGCAGGTACACCACCTGACCGAGGAGATCCGCGTGCTCAAGGAGAACGAGGTCGTCATATCCGTCAAACCAGGCCGCAGTTGGGTTGCAAAATCGCCCCAAGGGAGCGAACGACATTGACATTAGCGCTAGGATGTTAGATGTCGACAGTTTCTTAGACCTCGGTGACTCTACAGACGACGGCGGCGAAGGTGGCTGGCAACTTACAGTCTTGTTGTGATACGACGAGAGGCTTGTTCTGCTGTCAAAGCGTTTGGTTTGGCTTTTCGGACGTGAACGGTTTCTCTGGCAGACGAGAAAAGTGTGCGGGCTTATTTTGTTTTGTCTCGCAAATCATCAAGAGCACGAGCAATTTGGACATCAGCGAGACCCGCGGGCGTCACAAAGGATCTTATTGCGGTTGAGAAGTCTCATGGTGGATAAGCAATAATGCATTCTCATTATCTATTGCATTTTGATTTGCAGTTTGCTCTTCACAGACAACACTGCATAGATTTTGCGGGGTGGGAACGTTGGGTGTGTTTGGTGGTTGCCTACAATGTGATATCGCACAGACAGAACAATCGGATTTTCCTGCTTTACTGACAGCTTTATGGTACCATCGCTGAGAGTCTGGTTGTCGCTGTTCGGGTCGGAGATGCAGTGCGACGTCCGATTCTATGATGCTTTGGGCTGACAACCCTAAGTCCGGCAGCTTTCGCAGCCGAGAACCAAGACAAGGCCCCTCCCCCGGATCCGAAAACCTTGTAGCCAGGCTGTTTCTCCGCTGTCTAAAATAGACGTCTGTGGCGAATCATCTCAGTCTACACGAAGGAATACACCTGGACGTGACGGCCGAAGGGCTGAGAGCCGGTGATCTCGACCGTCTTGGTTTTTTGGGTTTGAGCCCTGGCTGTAGCCTTCACGATTTGCTAACGCTTCTACGCATGCAGTTTAGAGTGTGTCAGCGTTTTCCAGTCTTCTGCCTTGTTTTACAGATGCTAAGGTTGGCGAGAATGGAATGTTCTGATGCTTGGAGCCAGTCAGCTGTGAAGGTGAAAGTATATGTTGAGACATGGAAGAACCCTTATTCTCCTAGCTGTGGTCATAGGAGATTTGACAATATATTCGATGCTGTTATCCAGTGTTCGAGCTACCTGCGCTGAAGATTATGAACTTCAAAGGCCTGCATTCGGTACGTACTACGTGAGCATAGCCATGAAGTGACATGTAGAATCTTTCAATGGCCCCAATTGACTCCCTAAACGCTTCACGAAGTTGATGAACCGACTTGGTCATGCTGTGTCCAATTTGTAAGGTATTATCATGAGGAATACTCGGCGTGATGTCAAAGTGGGCTCTTGTCCTGCACAATAGTCTGAGCGAAGCACAACCTGAACTTGTTTCTACGGTCCGACGCCTACTTGAATGACTCCAACAGCCCTGAATAAATCAAATGAAGCGGCGTATATGCTTCAAGTGTCCGTCTACCATACGTAATTCAGTCTATCGCATGAATTCCTTTTCCTAAAACTGATGAAGAGACCTGGCGAACGTGGCAAAAGCCGCACCGCCCAATAGACCCGTCTAAGTAAGCGTACCCATTCACGAGAGCAATAAAGAAATACAATTAGAGGAGATGCAGAAAGAGAATCCACCGAGAGGCGATTACCACCCCTCGTGGGGCAGTCCCCCGGTGGGGTCGGATCCCAGCCTCCAGTTGACTGTGATAGGATCTCGGTAAAGGCGTTGACGTGGTTCTGCATGACCAGTATTGGGCGGTGAGGCCTTGGGCACACCGGCTTCTACCCGTTTTTGTTCAAAGACGACCCGGTCGCAGCCCATTCCCTTGAAGTAAGAACAGGCTCGATCCCCTTTACGAAAAGCGTTGAGCGGGACCAGTGTGGCATTTTCAGAGGCCGTTTTCAGACAAATCACCATGACCAACATGACGACGAACAACACGTACCAGGTTTTCCTCAAGGACCTCAAGGCCAGAGTTCCCGGCGAAAAGGCAACCCCGGCCACGGTGCGCCAATGGCTCCTCCAGCTCCTCAAGAACCGCAAGATCGAACTGGCCCACGGCCCGAACGCGTTCAACTGCTCGTGGAGCGGGGCGGAGCTGCATTCGCTGCACCCGAATCACATCTTTGGCTTCTTTACCTCTCACGGGGTCGACTCGCAATCGGCTCACATGCTGGTTGGAGATGTAATGGAATGTCTCGAGGTATGGAAACCCTGCTGGGTAGATAGTTTCGAAAGTTAAATTGACGATGGCTTTTCTTAGCACTACCGCAAACACGGCTCTTTTGGCGTGGCTGAGGATCAGGACGAGCCTGAAGAGATTGAGATCCCAGTTGATTGGGAGAGCGAGCCCCTGCTAGGCAATAATGGGTCCTCGGACTTCCCAAGCACAGGCTGGGGAAGAGTACGATACGTCATCGTTGGTGCAATTGTCTTCGTGGTTGTTGGGCTGGCAGTCGTGTCGTGGTGGGTGGTCAAGGGCTGGTAAGCTGTCGATATGAGGTCGCAGATGCAGCATGTACGGATATACGATGTTTACGAAGTTTACCAAGAATCATGACTTGACTATTTGCCCGTGTACCATGACTAAATTAGTCCCCTACTATCCTGGTTTCAGGCCGATAGTTTCTCACGGGATGGCGTCGGAGAAATTGCCACCGCCATTACCACCGCCAGACGTAACCAGGCAGCGGAGCAGCAGAAGCCGGCGGTCCAGAGTCTTCTGTCTTTGAAAGTATATTCGCATGCTATTTGCGTGGACTGATTGTTTCTACTGCGGTGGCCAGTCTTTGACGTGTCTGGGGAAATGACACTCCGTCCTGAGGAATGGCTTGGACGTCGTGATGCCATTGTCCCAGGCAACTCCAAACAATGTTCGACGCCGTTTTGGGCCACAGAGTATCCGTATTCAGTCATCACAGCCCTGTCATCGTTGCCACAATGTGTGACATATCGCAGCTGCCAACAAAGCTACTCAAGTATCACCACGTTACACGGTCTTGACAAAGTCGACCGTTTTCCACGCTTCAAAAGTGTCAAAGACGAGATTGATGTCATTTCGCCCTTGACTGCTATCTTGCCTATCCCGTAAGCGTGCTCAAAGTCCAAATTCGTCGGCGCGCAGCAAGGGAACGAGTTTGCCGTCATCCCTTTGCATCCCCAATCACGTAGCTTCAGGTACTTCAAGGCTACTCTGGGACACCTGAGCTCTTATAAATATCAAGAAAACAACAGTCAGGAGACCGCTCATCTGTGAGATAAGACGTCGCCTTTCGTCCGTCCTCGACTTGGTCGGTCCACATCGCCACCGGTCAATTACGGTTGCCTTATCATCACTTCAAGTCGCGCGACTCACTTCACCGAGACACTCGTTTAGTCTGCCGCAATCATGAATCTCTTCTGCATCTTGTTCGCCTTCTTCAGTCTCGTGGTGATGTCGGCCGCCGAACGGCAATGTCCTCTCGAGTCCGACTGCATGCAGAACCTTTGCAGAGAGTTCAAGTACGACCCGGGTGCCGCAGACCTGATAACCACGGAGGAAATTCCGCTCAAGATACAGGCCCGTTGCAAAAACGATATTGGAAAGGAGATTGTCACCGAGCTCGACCTCAGAAAATGCATCGGCAATTTTGATGGCAGTCTCCAGTGGGCGCCGGGGTGAGTCGTCTCTCAGACATCCTCCATTGCTACCCTCATATCTCTGGGGTTTCCCAACTTGCTACTGCAATTTGCACGACTGACGGGCCGACTGGCAGGGGCGGCGAAAACTGCAACAAATGCAAAGTCTATCAAACCAACCCGGAAGAGAGGAGCCCCATCATGTTGGACTGCTGGGAGTGCCCGACAAGGGACTATTTTATGACCGGGAACATGTGGTCCGTGATAAACCTTTGTAAGCGTACAATCCGGTGGCAATATGTTGATGCATGGCCTGCTGACTCTTGGAATTCAGCGTATGGGATCTGGGTCAAGGATGGTGTGATGGGTTGTTACGATCACTATGGCACCAGATCAGAGTCTCTGACCTTCCTGGGGCCTTCTCCTCCCCATAAAAGATCTCGAATAATGCCACGGACGTAGTTTTCCTGTCATTAGATGCCCTGTGGCAGAATTTGTTTCAGTCTGGAGGTGGTCCTGGTTTGCCGGCTAGACGAGCCATCCAGTCAGTGCTGGTATTTTCCTTCAATCAACGTGCTTCTGATGAGTCAATAATACCCAAGACTTTCATCGAAGAATAAAGTTTCATAACGATTGGCGCAACCTTCGCTTCACATTGGGCTTCCCAAAAAGAGGTCGTGTGACACGTTGTCTCATGTGGCTTTAGATTCAGAATGAAAATAATCAACGGCTTTTCTTTTTAGCATTAAGAAGGATAGAGCCGTGTCGGTATGACTTGCGAATACGGCCATTAAACTACCATCTTTCCATAAGCTCAATGCCGATGTCCTACGCGTCAAGCAACTCCTTGACTTGGAATGATCTATGGACCCTCCATGAAAAACATTTCCGGTAGCGGTATTTGGAACAATGAAGAGTTTGTCATTTGCATAGTACCACGTGCTCTGCTTAAGGGTTACAACTTTCCATGTCGCAAAGAACTCCGTCGTCTTTCCACCCAAGCCGGTTCCACCCCCTGCTGTCCGGTTGCCTAGGACAAGGTAGGGACCGTCCAGGGAGACCAACTGTTCACATTGAAGTTGTTGTACGTCTGGTCAGTGCGGTACACGCTCGTGGAACCACCAGACTGCTTCAACAAGAACTTGTTGATGAAGGCGGACAGCTCGCTCTGCTGCGAGCTCGGGAAGCTGCAGTGCGCGTGACCTCCGACCTGGCTGTACCCAAAGGTGTCCAGCGATCCCAGGGCTTGCCACTGCTTGCGCGCGCCTCCCATGCACCCGTACGTGCTCATCGTACCGAGCCACTCGTAGTCCGGGTTCTCCATGATGTAAACCGGGCGCGGCGCAACGAGCCCGGCGAGCATGTGGTGGTCAAAGGGCAGCTGGTTGACGTTTGACGTGTACTGGTTGAAATTCGGGCTGAACCAGGGGTTCTCGGTGACGATCTGCCTGGCGTCCTGCACGGAGAAACCGTTGCGGTTCTGCCAGTCGGCGATGCGCCAGCATCCCGCACCGCCGGCGCCGGACTCCTGGGGCAGGGTGAGAGCGATGCGGGAGTCGAAGGCGCCGGCGACGAAGGCTCCCTTGCCGTTGCGGGAGCAGCCCGTCACTCCCAGGCGGGTCGGGTCGATGCCGACGGAGGGCGTGAGTTCCAGGGCGTCGATGATGCGGGATACGCCCCAGGCCCACGCCATGAGAGCGCCGGCGCTGTGGCCGCTTCCGTACAGGTCGTAGAACTTGCCCTTTCCTCGGGAACCGCCGCCTTGTTGCTGTGCAATCTCGTCGTTGTTGAAGACGATGGTGCCGACGTTGGACGGGACGGGGATGCTCGCGGCGCCAAAGGCGATGATGGCCGGGACGCTGCTGCCACTCGGCTTGTTGATGGTGACCGCGAATGAGGTGGATTTGCCACCGTCCGACACGTTGATGGTCAGCTTGTTACCAGAGTAGGATGCGGTTATGGATTGCGGCTTGGGAGGGAGAACTCCAAGTTCGAGACGCTGGAACTGGGAGCTGATCTCCGCCTGACGGCACGTCCAGTCGGCCTTGGACGTAACCTTTGCTCCGTTTTGAAAGGTGAAGGGGTCAGGCAGAACCGAGCTCGAGGGCCCGAGTCCGCTCGGTGGAGCTGGACAAGTGGTGCTGCCACCGCCCGGAGCTGTGGATGTAGGACTCGGGACCGGCACGTTTCCGGCTGAGGTTGTAGACGTCCGAAGGGTAGTAGATGGCGGCGGAGGCGGAGGCGGAGGTGCTGAGCTCGTGACCTGTGCGCTTCCGGGAACGCACTGCGAGTACCTGTAAGTGTGAGATACTGCCATCTACATTTATGAGTATGTCACGTACCAGTCGCTCTGCTGGCGGCAGTAGTATCCGGAGATGCAAGTGGTGCTACCGCTGTAGTTGATGCCGCCACACTGAGCCCAAGCTCCTTGTTGCGCGTTGGCGAGCGTGTTCAAGGCAAACACCGCCGTGGCCTTGAACGAGCTTCTCATCTTGAGGTGACAGGGCTTTACGGGTGTCGGTCAATCTTGATGTGGTGCGTGACTTGTCTACTCGACGTTCAGTGCTGGTGATAAATAACTAGTTCTTATATGCTGGGCAACGGCCAGCCACATTACGAAATCGTATTCAGAACGGAACGTCTAGTCCATTGAATTTGAGTTTTAGGCTGCAATGAGGGAGCTCTCCAGTGGTAGACTTGTCGTTGTAAATAGGTTAGGTTACATCCGGTAGGCCTCGTGGTCTTTCGGTAGAAGTGGCATTCAGGCTAAACCGCTGATGCCGTATGTTGCACTCCCGGGACATGGCATGCCCGCTTTTGGAAGCACCACGATCATAAGCCCATTTTGGGGAAGTGTCATCTGAATCTGTTTAGTGGTTCACCCTCCCAGGTAGTGATTCAGGCAAAATGAAAACCACATTCTTCCGAATCAGCTTTCCATGTGTTTGGTATTCGTGTCAAAGCACTTCTGTAATTGGCTCTTTGGTTTGCCACCATAGCTGCAATACTCAAACTAATTTGAGCGGAGGTCACCAAATTTGAGAGCCGTTATTCTCAATGATGGTCTCTGAGAGGGGACTCCGCAACCACGTCGAGCGGAACATCACATATTGCCACATACAGACAAGACACAGTCATCTACACTGTGGCTAAAGATACAGTGTGTCGCATCGCTCCTTGTCTTTGTGTTCATGTGCGGTGAGTCTACTTCGGGCGAGCGGATAGCTCCAGACGAGATTGCGTTGCCTTCTGTACGAAGCATTCGGCTGTCGAGAGCTGCGTTTCCCTTCGACCCGTGATCCATGAGAGCCTAACATTATCAGTACCATCTCTTCATATACTAGCTTCGCGAGACGGGACTAAACATGATTGGTATGCAAAGAACGTTGTGTTTGATCAGACTCTTTGGCTCACGTTGAGTAAGGCATCTGAGTTTAGTCCAGTAACCTAACTCGATCTGAGGTCTTTGTCAGTGTGGCAGGCAGTTGCTGTATCAGCAGGACTTTCAGAAGAATCGTATTGATCCAGTCGTTACCTTGGATTCTGGGTCAACTCAACTCATCGGTAAAGTGCACCTTGTGGGCAGCACAATGTTCCGAACAAACTTGTAGGCGGTGAATCACTTCCACTACCTGACTGTCCAATATGAAATGATTGAGATCAATGCCCTCAAATTCATGCTATAAATCCAGGTTCCTGTTGAGATCGTAGCCTAGCCTGCAAATCACCACTCAAACAAATGGCCCAGGAAATGAACACACTAGAACAGCTACCGACTGAGCTCATCTTCAACATCTGCGAGATCGTTGACCATGCGCCCACTATCCACAGCCTATCGCAAACTTGCAAGCGTCTGCACGGCATTTCTCGCGTCAGCCTTTACCGGAGAGAGGTTGATCAAGATGTCGCCATCAATTGGGCTGTCGCGCACGACGAGCCAGACGTTATCCAACTCGTTCTGGCTCATCAGGTGGAACCTCAACGAGTCGTGCAACGAAAAGTCTTGACCTCCAACTTTGACAAAGCCTTGAAAAGTGGTAGCTTCAGAGCCGCGAATAAGCTCTTCGACGCCGGAGCCGAAATCCACTACTGTGCAGATACGTTCGATCATGCACTTGGCAACGCGGCCAGCATCTGGATCTCGTCTGCTTCTTCTCGAATTCTCGGCTCTCTCGCCCTTGCAGCAAAAGTGAGGTATCACACCTTGGTGGACCACAACCCACGGAAGAGCTGGCACTCAGAAGTGACGTTTTGGAAATGGAAGAAGAGGGTCATGCAAAAGATCATCCACAAGCTGAGGCAGAATTTCCTCGCACGACATGCGCAGAACCCTACAGCCAGCTCTGACGAATACCAGCTCGAACTCGATTCTGCACTCGTCGAGGCCTCCCAGGTGGATGCGCACTCGACGGAAGCCATGGATCTCCTCATCACCGCCGGAGCGAGCGTCAACATCGATGCGGATTCCCAGATCGTAGCGAACGTCTGGCAGTACGCGTTGGATGAAGAAGTACCCAGTCTCTTTCGGGCAAAGGTGGAGTTCCTCCTGCATCGCGGCATCGACGTTGATAGTGTCAGGTCGTTGCGCAATCCGTGGGTTAGGACACCGGTTGATTTCTTCTTGAGGAAGTTGGTGGAAGCATGCGAACTAGCCGACGACGACGAAGACAGCCAGGAGTTCATTGGCAGGTGGTTGGGATTGATTAAAGTACTCGAATCACTCGGTTGCCTTCGTTGGCCAGCAATATCTTTGGAGCATCTGCTTGAAGGACAAGTGGTTCCCACCCTGGGAGCTGATGGCTTGAGGGAACCTGGCTTAGGGCAACTTGAGGCGATTTGGGACACTTCCAACAAGACGAGCCGGTCTTGGGACAAGCTCCGCCAGGCTTTACGACAACATCTGTGTGGCCAGCTGGATCAGGGTCCACACAAGGATCGCTTGGCCAAAGATGACGACTCGGAACCCCTGACTTGGGAATGCCGACGTTCGAAGCTTCCGATTGGGATTCAGAGGTTGGAAGAACACTACTCGTCTTGGGTTCGGGAGCGGCGTCACCCGTAGAACTGGTTTCCAGCAAGAAGGCTATTTGGCAAACCTGGCAGAGCTAAAGTGTGCTAAGAAACAGACACGCGGGGTCCCATTACAGTTAAACGAGCCTCTGGGATTCAAGAACTTCAGCAAAAGTTGTACACTTTGAAAACGCTTTGAAGGGCTCCCATAAATTCCCCCGCAATTGTCACGGATACTCCAAACTGCTCACTCCCGTCAAGAATTGTCTCACGCGGTCGAATGTGGTATCCAGGTATGATTCGGCAAGTCCCTTAAGAAATCAAACCTTATTCAGATACGTGTGCCGTTCTGTTTCCTGATGATATACCTGAAACTTCAGACTAAGCAGCCGAAAGTCTCTCGCAGTAAATACAAGGTGGTCGCTCTTCTAGGCAGATGGACTTTTAGGTAATCCTTCCGCCGGATGAAAGGAGGGTCGTGAGTTTCGCGTAGCCACGAATTATCGACAATAGTATCGATATGGACAACTCCTAGTCCGTACTTGTGCAATGTTGCAGTTATAGTGCTGGGACCTCTGAGGCATGTAAGGCCGTAGTTCGATAAAGAGACAAGGAGGGCGAGCAAGCCTCTACTTTACGTATCAGTGAACAAGCACTGCAATAGCCAGGAGAGAAGATTCGACACTCACAACAGGGTACGCACAGCCCATCGACGACTCCTACTGGTAGCACTAAATCTTCGATGTGACATTGGATTTAATGGTTCGGTGTCAGACTTCCAGTTCTTTTGGGTGAATCCTCACAAGTAATTGAAGGACACTGGGAAACGACCTCAGTCAGCAGATGCCAGTAGACCGGCATCGTGGTACATTTCCAAGTGCGTGGAGTGACAGCGCAATATCCATCAAAGGTATGGATGCTCCGCAGTGCCTGTATATCTAAGAACGCTGCACCAGCGAAGCGAAGCAAAGCGCAGCTCGGCCATTGTGCGGTGGCAGGGACGAGGCTGTAGGAGAGATCTGCAAAGAAATAAGCTGCTTACTGCCACACTATTGGTGACCTCTTTTTCGTGGTCTAAGGCCCAGCAAACCTGATGTGGCAACTTGCAGATACTACGGTTCTCCAGCCATTGACGTAAATTACAGTCTCCCTTTCGTGCATCTCCAGCTTTAGAACAGAGAAGGGCAAGCATCTGTTGCAGGTTGACCAAACAGAACACCACAATCGACGAGCTATCATCGGGCTCCCAGAAGACGTCTGGTATCTGCCTTTCCTGAAATTCGTGAAACAAAGTCAACCGCTCAATGCCAGCCGCCATACTCTATTTTCTTTTCGCTACCTCTTGGGTGCCTATTTTCGAAGTTTGAAGTTATTCAAGTAAGCACG
The DNA here is from genome assembly GCA_000350065.2 of Colletotrichum orbiculare MAFF 240422. Taxonomy (NCBI): domain Eukaryota; kingdom Fungi; phylum Ascomycota; class Sordariomycetes; order Glomerellales; family Glomerellaceae; genus Colletotrichum; species Colletotrichum orbiculare. The sequence continues at coordinate 656,846 of AMCV02000039.1, read as the reverse complement.
AACTAAAAGCTAAGCTTACAGGGAGGCGAGAATGGAAGAGAGGTTGGCTGTGTATGATACAAGATTGGGCTAGCGAAGTTGTCTGACAGAAGTCGTTTGCTTTCGTAGATTATCTAGAGCAGCAAGTTCCGGGAAAGTTCATCAAAGTCGACTTCAGTTTCACTATACACCCAGAAAGCGTTATACTGAGTTAGTCGACGAGATTCCACGGTGAGTTTATGGGTCGTGCTGAAGTTACCTACCTGGAATCGTGATGGTCGACTCTGCAAACTGGGTTTTCGAGGTAGCTTTTCCCAGAGTCTGACTGGGCGTGGAACTATACATAGTCTAGAACCACTTCGGCGACTTCCGTAGAATGGGACGGTAAGATATCAACACACTCGTCAGCGTTAAATGATGTGAGCTTCGCGCTGGAGGATGTTTTCATTGTCAATACGCTCCAGCTTGACCACCTATGGTACATGATAGTCACCCGAATGCTTCGCAGTTGGAGGGCAAACTCGCACAGTAGGGACTGCCGTATTAAGCCATGTGGACACGGCGAAAAGCCTCGCGATTGGTCCAGCCCGGGAGTCGACTTTTGATGGAAGAAAGATGGACCGCATCGTCATTTGGACTGGGATAGCATTCCAAGTTGCATGACGGGCCTGGGTTTAGGTATATTATTTGGTCAGGGGGAGAAAACTCGTGGGCCAAGCTTGGGTGGGTGGATGTTTGGTCTCATGTCGAGTTGGGTGTTTGCATCGTTCCAGCGTCGCGAACCCGCCTGGACTCGTACGGCATTGTCCGCGTATTCGCTCATTGGCTATTAATACGCGGACGCCTGCAGCGGCGCGCACCGTGGAGACATTGTGGCGCTCTGCTGACGGCGAGAGTAGCGCCCACGGGCTGCTTACAATCCCAGCGTCATGGAAAAAAAGAATGGTGTTAAGATGCGTTCACTGCGATAAAATGTAATCTGGATTACCGGGAAATTGGTCATGTGCTGAGTTGACTTGGGAGCCTCCAGTCTGACTGCCTAAAGTTGTCGAAAAGTTCAGATGGCAGTCCATCTCGGCCGACTATCATGACGTAAGACGGAGTTTTCGGTATCTGTGATTGGCCACCCCGTCGCACCAGAGTCTTCGGACTCGTCGGGCATCTGAGGCCGATGCTGACAAACTGCAAGGATTGACCGCCTTGGATCCATTTTTGACGATGGCGCACCTTACCTCATGTGGGCAAGCTCCATGTCTGGCCGGTTACACATCGCAATTTCTGGACCTTTGAATGGAGCCAAACGGATCCCGTCTTGCCCGTCACAGTCCGGCCCTTGCCAGCCAGACATGGCCGCCCGCTTCCTGGCCTCCCGAGCCCGATATGGGTGAGGGTGCAGCCGCAGGTCGTAGGTTGCACTGCTGACGGTTCGACGAGTGACAGGTCGCTCTTGTCCGTCCTGTTCCTGTCACAAAAGTCGCGTCTCCGATTCCTGTACACCGCCAACAAACCCCCAGAGATCCAACACATCTTCTATATCTCGACCGACATCAGACCCATATCGAGAGAAATACCACCATGACGGCCGATTCCGCTGCCGCTGACCCCGCTACTAGGGTGAAGTCTCACGCTTCTACTGTTGGCGAACACGGCTACCCTCACGGCCATTTGGGTCACCTCAGCGAGACCGAAGAGGCGCAGCTCGATGCCTTCAAGACTCTTTTGACCGAGAAGGGGCTGTACAAGCCAGGCCCGCCTGCCTCTCACGACGATGCTACACTGCTGTAAGTCCTTCTGTTTTTATTTCTGCGTCGGATGTCTCGGGATCGTCGTCGCTGACTTTTTTTCTTCTTGTAGCCGCTACCTGCGCGCACGAAAATGGGTTCCAGAGGACGCCTTCATCCAGTTCAAGGAGACTGAAGAATGGCGCGTCGCCAGTGACCTCGACACACTCTATCGCACAATCGAGCTCGACGCCTACGAGCAGAGTCGCCGTCTGTACCCGCAATGGACCGGCCGTCGCGACCGTCGCGGCATCCCGCTGTACCTCTACGAGATTAAGCACCTCGACAACAAGACCATCGCCAACTACGAAAAGTCGGGCAAGGACTCGACTTTTAGCAAAGCCAAGTGGGACGGAAAGACGCCCACCGGTCTCCTGCGCCTGTTTGCGCTCTACGAGAACCTCACTCGCTTCACCCAGCCTTTTGCGACGCAGCTGCAGGACCGCGAACACCCCGCTGCGCCCATCACGCTGAGCACCAACATTGTCGACATTTCCGGCGTCAGCCTGAAGCAGTTCTGGAACCTCAAGGGACACATGCAATCCGCCAGCCAGCTCGCGACGGCACATTATCCAGAAACACTCGACCGTGAGTATCCGCGTCTGACCTCTTTTTCGAGTGATTTTTCGTTGACGTCATGGGCTAGGCATCTTCATCATCGGCGCCCCCGTCTTCTTCTCCACCGTCTGGGGCTGGGTCAAGCGCTGGTTCGACCCCATCACCGTCTCCAAGATCTTCATCCTCAGCCCCCATGAGGTCCTGCCGACGCTGGAGCAGTTCGTCGACCGGCGCAACATTCCCAAGAAGTACGGCGGCGAGCTCGACTTTAGCTGGGGCGACCAAGCCACCGTCGACCCCGCGTGGGACGGCGTCGTGCAGTGGGCCGACGGCCACTCGTGCTTCAAGTCGCGTCCTGCGTTCTGGCGCGTCACCGACGACGGCAGCCGCGTCGAGTGCTTCGGTATCGGCAGTGTCGACGGCAAAGAGCAGAATGAGCTCATCTGCTCCGTTCCGCGAACCTGGCCACCGGCGCAGGCTGAGAAGGCCAACGGCGCAGCGCCCGAAGTTGCAAACGGCGTCGTCACCGAGGGCACACAAACCGAGTCGGTCAAGACTGCCGACACCACCAACGAAGACTTTTCGAAGCTCTCCATTTCCGACACCAAGGAGATCTTGGAGAAGCACACCAATGGAAGCACGGCATCCCCACCGCTTCCCGCTACGGTAGCATAAACGATGGCGCATGGATCATAGACATGGTGATGAAGTTGCATATTCAGGCATGACGGTCGTTGGCATTTGCAAAGTGGGCACGCACGTTCTCGGCTTATGTATATATACCCCCGAGGATTGGAGATTCTGATATTTGGGTGATGTTCAGCCATCATTGGACAAGGTAACACGGACTGGAGTTGATAATTCTCGAATGAAGCATTGTTCTATTTCGTACTCGGGTATTGTCTAAAACGCTGGTGTCGGCATGTCGAACCGTCCCATCCGGAGGCCCTTGTAGTACGCACAGTCGATCAAACTTTTGATCGTCTGGTTTCCCAAGTCCGCGGGTACGGATGAACCCAAAATCTGCCGCTGAACGCCATCGCATGCAATCCCATCCCAGCCGCTGAACCCCAATCGCACATGTTCTCCAGGCCCTCCTCCATCAACCCGTGTACCCCCTCCTCTTGCGCCACTCCGCCACGCCCTTGTCAATCTCGGCCCACGACACGCCGTCCCGCACGAGCTGCATCGTGACGCCCAAACTCTCGACCTCGCGGTTGCGGCTCTCGTCGTCAAAGAAGAGCATCTCCGTGTACGGCGCGCCCGTCTTGCGGAACAGCGTCTCAAAGTGGCGGATCTTGCTGCTCGGGTAGATTTCGAGCCCGCCGTCGAACAGGTCGAGGGCCTTTCGCGGCTTTTCCTTTTTACCGCTGCCGGCGCTCAAGCCGCCTTCCTCCGCGCTGGGCGGCGGCACGTGCAGCAGTTTGAGCATGTCGCGGGCCAAGTCGGGGGTGCTCGTGCGCGAGGCGACGGCGAGCTTGACGCCGGCGAGGGGCAGGGTGTAGAGTATGCGCGGGACCTCGGGGTAGAAGGAAAAGGACTCGCCGTGGCGGTCGGCGGCGGCCGAGTGCGAGGCGTTGGCCTTGAGCGGGCCCGAGACGTGGGTGTCGACCCAGAAGGGCCAGAGGGTGTAGTCGAGGTCGAAGACGATGAGGGCGGGCAGCGGCAGGTCGTCGGTGAGGATGCGCGGGAGGGAGAGGGAGGAGGTGGTGGATGTCGAGGGCGTCGTGAGGGTTGTGGTGCTGCCCGGCTGCGGGTTCTTGGAGAGCTTCTTGGGCATTTTCGCCGGTTTGACGTCTGGCTTTTTTGGTGCTTTGATGATTCTGTACGAGCTGTGAAGTGATTGCTATGGGGTAAGTGGTGCCGAGTGCAAATGTGTTGATGTTGGAAATGGAGATGGAAAAGTTGAAGGAGGGGCAGATTGCGATATGGCGGCGAGATTCGTCACTGCCAGAGCTTCAGCGCACCTTCTGTGCTGTGCGGCACCCGAGCAAGCAGCTGTAGTGGGGGCGGCGCGGGGGACTTGGGCCAGGGGCGAACACCATTTCCTGTTGGCTAGGAACAAGAGCGAGATAATATCGGATGACTGTCTCGTGGAACAAAATATAAATACCATCACTAACTCCCATAACTGATCCAGCGCAATCACACAGCAGCATCACAGGGCAAAAACAAAACATACGACGTTGGCCTGATTCGAACAGACGCTCCCGAAGGAACAAGATTTCTAGTCTTGCGCATTAGACCACTCTGCCACAACGCCGAAGATGGTCCGCTTTGTGCGGAGATACTACTGTCTCCCAGGCTGAGGAATAAGTAGGGGAACCAGTGGGTGCTGATGTCTCAACATGAGCAATCAGCTCTGGTCAGGGCGAACCAGATAGCGACAGACAACTGCAAATCGTATTGTCTTGAACCTTTCCCGAGTAGGTTGCACGAGAACTCGGGTGACAAACTGCGGCCATTAGAGAAAACAGACGTAGCTGGCGCCGGCTGGTCAGCAGTTTCCTTCCTTGCCCTCGTTGTATGGAAATCTTCGAGATCGAACTGCTCAATATGTGAGAAAGGACGATGGCGGGGTTCCGGTAATCGTCTGCTCATACCTGTATTGTGCGTTACCCAGACTTGTCGCATGCTGGAAGATAGCCAGTCAGTCACTGTAACTCCCGGTGGCCCGATCGGTCGGCAGGGTGCCGAAGTGGTCTATGATTGTCAATGACGTGGCTACTTTCAAGGTCTTGATACGGTCATATGTTGCTTTTCCGAATCATGCCCTTCGTCTCTTCCTAGAGCCGTTTCGTCACCGATTAAAAGCTGGCTTGTGCCGATAAATGTTGCAACCCGGACCCGGCCCCGGTGGGCCCACTTTGAACCCGGCGCCGGGTCCGGCTTCTGGTCACAGCATCCCTACTTGTTCTTTCAGGCACTCCTCCTGGTTGATCGTCCATGACTGCCATTACAGTGTCTCTGAAATCTTGGTGGAATCCTCCTAACAACGAAGCAGAGTACTACCCAGTGCCTCTGCCGAGTCGCCTAGGCTTCGTCTCATCCTCGCCTAACACACCTAGCTCATCTTGAAAGCCGATCTCTAATCACAAGGAAAAGGAAACCTTGAGCGTCGCACTACATCGGAGGCTATTTTTGCTGCCGAAGCTATGGCCACACGTCACATCAAAAACAGACGCTTCTTCAAGTTGTGTATTGTGTTCTGGCGCGACGAAGCCTTTCCTCGCTGCTCCATGTTCCAACCTTCACCAATAACTTACATCAATGGCATTGTCTTTTCCGCTTACACGATCAGGTGACTCCTCAATAACATACTCACTGTCTTGTGCTACAACCATTCGGCTCCCTCGGAAACCCATGGCAACGCCAAACTAACCTGCACCAACGATGCCCGTCCACCCCCGACGCCACGTCCCTCAGCCCAGTGTCTGAGTTTCGGCACCGCTCCATCTGAACTTACGCCTCTCCCACCACAATCCAGGGGGCCTTGACCTGCCGTTCGATAGAATCTTGCCGCCGGACTGTCTTGCTGCAAGTACCGATTTGTGCGTCACGTCCGATGGACTGTGGTGGGGTAGTGCGGGGGAACTAAACTGGCGGATCATGTTGCCCCCCTTCCAACGGCACTTGGGGACGTGAGCCCTCGGGTAAGCTGGTTCGGATCATAATAGACGGCGAACTCTTGGACGTTTTACTCGTGAATTTGTCCTTGTGCTTTCTGTTTCCTACCCGGATCCATTGTGGAAGGAGTTTCGTCGCAGTAAGAGCACCTTGATACCCATTACCAACCCACCACGATGCCCGACAGAAAGATCGAACTCGTGCGCCTCGCACACGTCTTCTACAAGCACAAGAACATCGACGCCGCCCACAAATTCTACGACGACTTCGGCTTCTACGAAACGGGGCGCGTCGGCAAGCGGACGTACTACCGCGGCTACGGGACCGACCCCTTCGTCCTCTGCGCGGAGGAGGGCGACGAGGACGAGTTCGGAGGTCCGGCCTTTGTTGTCGCGTCGCTCGACGACCTCGAGTACGCGTCCAAGACGTTGCCGGAGGCGAGCGACGTGTACGAGCTCGAGGACGTCCCCGGCGGCGGCAAGTGCGTGAGCTTCAAGGATCCCGTCGACGGCTGGCCGGTCCATCTCGTGTATGGGCAGACTGAGGTCGAGAGGCGGGATCCCGGGTTCCCGAACCTCAAGTTTAACTTTGTAAGCTGCCGTGCCACGTCTCTGGGGTGTGTTGTGTGCTGACGGTGGAGGGTCGGTAGCCGACGGAGAAGCATCGCGAGGTGAACCACAAGCAGCGCTTCACGAAGAGGCCCGCGCCGGTGCACAAGCTGGGCCACTTTGGGGTGTGCTCGACGGATTTTGACAAGTCGTACGAGTTCTACACGGCCAACTTCAACCTGTTCCCCAGCGAGGTGAGTTGGCAATCCTCCTCAGTCGAGGGAGAGGAGCAAAACTGACGCAACGAAACCCGCAGCTCGTCCACGCCCCCGACGACAAGGACAAAAAGGTGACCGTCTTCTTCCGCCTGGGGCGCGGCAAGGAGTACGTCGACCACCACTGCTTCTTCTTCTACCAGGGCCCCAAGTACCACGTCCACCATTCGTCGTTTGAGACGCACGATTTCGACGCCCAGGTGCTGGGCCACGACTGGCTGAGGCACCAGGGGCACAAGAGCTGCTGGGGCGTGGGCCGCCACATTATGGGAAGCCAGATCTTTGACTACTGGTGCGTTGCGTCTGCGGCGGGATGAAGGAGGCACGATCGCTAATGTGTTTGCCAGGTTCGACCCCTCTGGCTTCATCATGGAGCACTACGTCGACGGAGATTTGCTGGACGACTCGGAGGAGACGCACCACAACCCAGCCTCGCCGGATAACCTCCATGTCTGGGGTGAGTGAGCGCCCTATGTGATTTGTGAAACAAGCTGACTGTTTGCAGGCCCCGAGGTGCCTCCTGATTTCTTGCAGTGATGGATCAGGTGGAGCGAGGTCTTGAGGTGTAATGGGTTTACAGTCGTGTCGCATCAGCGCAGAGTACATTCATGCTCTGGCAAGAGATTAGTAAATAATGAGTATCGTATTTTCGCATCAACCCACAGCACTGCTTATTCGTCTTCCATGGTCGATACTCATGGATTGAGTCATCGTAATAGATTCACGTGCCATACAGGAGGGCATTTCTTCTTCTTATTGAGATAGAATCCGGTTTCGACAGCAGTCTTGGCGTTTCAACTGCCGATGTCCCATGGTTTTGGCTGTAGGAGTGCTGCACCAAGCCATGAATGAGGCGCCTACACGACCAAACAAGCAACATCACACGTGGGCTATGGCGTTGTGCCAATCAGTTCGGAGTTTGACGTCATCTCAAGAACACGATCAGACGAGCTCAGCCTGGCCGATGTGGCTTTGCCATGTTCAGCTGCTGGCTGGGGGAGCATTGGCCGGATGCTGAGCTGAGAAGCGGCCGTCACCCGGGGATGCCGCTGCCTCGGAAGTCGTCGATTGTTGGTTGCGAGAACCGTAGCGGAGACTCCATAAGGAGTCAGCTTTCGGAGAGTCGACTTGTCGCGAAAGGCCGATTTATATGACAATATTGGACGCCGGGAGACAAAAGAGGAACCTCGATCAATACGACGCCAATGGCCCTCGGCCGATTACCGGAACCAGAAGCCCGAGTGGCCAGCTTGCTGACGCAATAGAAGCTTGCTGTCATTTAAGCCCTTGACGCTTTCTCCATACCCACGAGTCAAACCCATGATCCATCGTGATGAAGGGCACTGGCGCCCGAACCGGCTCCCGGCTGAATAATGGAGAATCAAGTCATTATGATCCCCGTAAATATCGATTTCACGCGCATAAGCTCCCTCCAACATCCCTGTTACCAGCCTCCATCCTTGGCTGATGACAACCAACGGAAGCGGCCCTGGTCCCGGCCCTCCCGTCCACCGTTGCATTCTCCATCGGCACTGCCTCCTCGTTGCGGAATCGGTGGCCGTCGTGAATATCCAGCTGCCTCCAACGTCCGCCAAGACCCACGTGTCGATGGCTTCAACGAATAGTATCGCGCGGGAGCTCTCCGGACGGCTCCCCTTGAAGCTCCATGCAAGAACCTGTCAGTCGTTCGCTCGCTCTGTCAAGGCAGGTCCTATTGCTTCAGGGGCATGGTGCTGCATGCGTGACCGTTATTGGGTGCGGGGAATATCGACAATGGCGAATAAGACGTGATGCTAATCTTGGAGTCTTGCAAACCACGATGATCAGTACGTCCGCAGATGCAGCTAGCTGATGGAGCATCATACGCGCAGTTGACACTAGACAGGGGAGCTTTCGTCGGTCAACGAACTCTACCATGCGCACGTGTTGACCGTGGTTCGTGAGCAAGCTTCTGATAAACCAGGGGGGACGTTCTTAATCCTTGGAGGTCGTTCGATCGCTGTTGTATTTAACTGCTTTGCCTCTTGCTCCCGTTTTCACATTCTTGTCTTGCTCCCCAAGCCTCACCACACCGTTGCTTCTCCTCTCCTCGTCTCCCAGCCGTCTCCTCGTCAACTCCCACCATGCGCGCGACAACGACCATCGCCCTGCTCGCCCAGGCTCTCGCCGTGCAGAGCATCCGCATCATCCAGTCCAACGACGACGGCTGGGCGGAGCTGTACGCCCGCTCCTTCAACGACGCCCTCAAGGCCTCGGGCCACGACGTCCTCCTCTCCGCCCCGGCCGAGAACAAGTCTGGATCCGGTATGTCGACTCATGACCACCACCCGTCCGGAACCAAAAACTAACAAAACACCCAGGCTCCCGCGACGAGGAACCCGAACCGCGCACCAGCGCGTGCCAGTACGACAGCTGCCCCGCCAACAGCGGCCCCACGGGCCTCAACGAAACGCAGACCGACCTCCGCTGGGTAAACTCCTACCCGGTGACCTCGATGCGCTACGGCATCGAGCAGTTCGCCGGCGAGGTCTGGAACGGCGCCGCGCCCGAACTCGCCGTCTCCGGCCCCAACGTCGGCTCCAACCTCTGGCTCTCCGTGCTCTTCTCCGGCACCGTCGGCACCGCCGTCTACGCCTCGGGCACAAAGGGCGTGCCCGCCATCGCCTTCTCCGGCGCCTCCAGCGGCGTCCTCCCGTGGAACACGGACCCCGTCCCCTCCCGCAGTTCCGTCTACGCCACCCTCGCCGCCCGCCTCGTCGACAAGATCGTCGCCGGGGGCGCGCCCTACCTGCCCGAGAAGGTCTGGCTCAACGTCAACTTCCCCCAGGTCTCGACCGAGTGCGCCGAGGCGGACGACTTCAAGTGGGTGCTCAGCCGCATCAACCCGGGTCTGTTTTCCGGCCCGGACGTCGGCACCTGCGGCAGCAAGGACAGGCTGCCCGAGGAGAACAACGTTGTCGGCACGAGCGGGTGCTATATTTCCATCAGCGTGGGCGACTCCAACGACAAGACGACCGCGCCCTTGGAGAAGCAGCAGCCGGTGTTGGACAGGCTCGGCGACTTCTTGTCGTGTCTGCCATGAGCTGATTTGTGAGATCGTGTCGCTGTAATATATAATACTCGTCACTCAACAGGAACTACGTGAGAATGTGAAGTCTTTGGTTGCATTGTATTGAATTACATTGAGGGACAGTGTTTATTGTCTGCACTTGCATAGCTGCCTTACTGAAATATGTGACCATCATCGGCCGGATGAGGTATCGCTGTTGCGTCCGTGACTGCTAGATAAGTCAGAGCTAGATGAGTTGCTCCCATTAAATACCGTTCGTCCTTCCGACCGTCATCGGTTATACAAATCTGTCTCTGACCCAAAATACGTTAAAGCCAGTCTTACGCAACATGCCAAACAACCAACCCATCATAATGTCGCCAAGCCCCGAAAGCTGTCTGTCAATCTCGATACGGCTTCATTCACAGGACTTGCTGTACCATCCGCTTCCGCCGTGCCCTCATCTTCCCACAGAACAAGAGGCTGGGGCCGGCCGTACATCCGACACCGCTTCGGCAGCCCGTTGGACATGCCACCTTTCCTGGGGTAAATCTTCGCGCGGTCCAGGTTGGGCTTCGGTCCGTCGCGCCGGAGCCTCTTCAGCTCCGGTCTCGTCTTGTGCAACTCATCCGCGATTTTTTTCCTCGCCAGTCTTAAATTGGACGCGAGGCATTGTATTTTCAGGCGGTAGTACTGTTCGAGATTCTGCCTTTCGCGCGCTTCCGCTTCGTCGTCTATGACCGGGGTGAAGAACAGCATCTCCGCCAGCCGAGCCTTTTCAGCTTCACGCTCGCGGCACCATCTCTCGTATTCGAGGGATAAGAATTCCACAGCAGAAGGCTGAGTAATGTCGTCGCTGTTCTCGTTTGAAACTAGATGCTGGTTTGACTTGGCCGGAAGTCCGGCTCCTGGGTACTTCTCCTGGTGGATGGGGACCCGCCAGGTTGGGTTTGCCTGCGTACTGGAACTCATCGTGGCGACGTGGGGTCTGAAAGATGTGTTGCTGTTAGACCGCTTAGGGCACGCAATAGTCAAAGTTGTGTTGGAAATTAGAGGAAAGTCGGATTCAGGATCGACTGGAAAGCCCCCGAGCTTTTCAAGTAGCAACAAATCTCTTCTCCGTTGTGTTACGCGCGGTAGGTTTGGACTCAGAGGTACTTGTGGTCACAAGGTCGCGTACACTGTCGAGATTTCTGAAAATGTCCGAATGGAGACTTTACAGACTTTGAGTTTTTGTGACTTTTCAAACTCGCAGATACCATGGAGGACACCTTGATACCTTGGTGATCTATTCCTTCCTTACAGCCATGCTAGCGGCCAAGCCAGTCCCTTTATCAGTCGGCGGCCGCCGCTTCAATCGAGGCCAAGTCGTAAGCAGGGGTGACTATGACTGGATGGTTCTACCGAACGTCAGAACGGGCATCGTCTTTAGATATGCGGTTTTGAATTATATTTTTATTTAGGTTCTGTTATGCGGTTGAAAACAAGAACTACGTAGTTTTGTGATGATGAAAAAGTCTAACATGGAGAAGCATAGTATTTACATTTTCACAACATACTAGAAAGAGGCTAGAAAGACGAAGAAAATGACAACCCGGAAGGCGTGACGTCGATTATTTGGCTGGGTTCGAAACCGCAGAAGACCTGGCTAGCCAGCCTTGTCGTATAATATCGCGTCGACGATTCTTCTTGTACTCTGTATTCTAGCCGGCACTTGGTCTGGCTGGACAATTTCTCCCACACCCGGCTAATCCGTCTTCCCATGTACCCCTGCAGGTTTTGGAAGCGTTGTCATGTCGCGAATTCAGATTCTCCGATATCGCATAGAACGCATCGCTAGTCACACGAGCAAGCTGGGTCAAGGACTTATCACAGGAAAGGAGTGCTATGCGGACTCTATTGCCGTTGGAGGAAGTGTACCTCACTCATCTATACACGCGGTCTAGGATGTTGTCCGCAGAATACCTCTACAACTGACAGGATCCAATAGGTACGGTGGTGGGTAGATTACTCAAGGAAACGTAAACACCAAGACAGTCGACAAGTCGTGTACTGGAACATGGCAAGCCAAACGCAAATGGAGAGGTCGGTCAAGAAAACGAGCTGGCTCAGCACATTTCCCACAAGGGTCGGGGTAGGGCATTGTGCTTCCGCGGCTCTGGGCGTCTGGTCTCTTTCATAGTCACGTATACAACGCGGCGCTCAGGGCTGCCTGTTGTGACGGACCGAGACTCGAGGCCGTAGTAATCGGAGATGGAATGTGTCAACCATCGTCTGCGGGCAGTCACTGTCAGTTCCGGCGCATCCAAGATGGAGCCAAGCAAAGGAAATGTCATACTTGAAGGCGCCGCTCTCGTCGTCTCCCAACGAGTCAAACACCATACCCGAATCGACCTTTTCGCTGCCGACTTCTCGCCTGGCCTTCTTCCAGCCCTTGCCAGTAGAGCTCATGCCCTTGCGACCGACAAAAACAATTTCCTCGTCTTCGCTATCTCCCTCGGCGTCGCTCTCTTCGCTGCGCTCCTTGAGGAAACTCCGAACAGGCTCCTCGAGGACGCGCACCCAGCTCTTGACCGCAGGCGTCCGCTTGGCGTGCTCTCGCAGGTCGCGAGGCACTTCGCCAGCTCCCAGACCTGTGGCAGATCCCATCTTGCGCTGCTGCTTCTTGCGCTGGGCTTGTAGCTTCGTCATCTTGTCGTCGATGCGCTCGCGCACGCCGCTGTCCCAGTACTTGGCGATGTCATAGCGGACGACTTGGACAGGGTATGTGGGGTGCACTTCCCAGTCGCTAGGCAAGGGGGGTTGGACGTTGGGAACACCGACAAGACGGTCTGCGCGATGGACAAGTGTCAGCAGCGATTGCGACGAACCTCGGGCCGAGGCATCTCATGTTGTCAGTGGACAAAAGAAAAAGCGTTGCAGACCATTTTCCCATCTCCGACGCGCCCTGCTGCCCTCATTCCCCTTGAGAAGCGCCTCTCTCTTCTTCTGGCTGTCTCTGCGACTCAAGGGGCGGCGGATAGGTGTCTGATTGGTCGCAGGCACATCGGTGGCGATGGTGACGGTCGCCTCTGTCTTCACCTGCTCATCGATGTTGATAGCCAAGGGCGTGCCAGTGCCGCGAGCAACCGGGCTGACGCTCAGAGATTCCAGCGCTGAGATGGTCCATGCTTCGATATCTATCGGAGCCGTCGGTGTCTGGGAGGGGTCGAGGGTGGTTAAGAGGGGGGCGTCTGTGACTGAGGCGGGAGATTCGGCTCGGTAGCGGCGGCCGTTGTGGGCGCTTCGTAGTTGTCAGGAGGGGGAACAGCGCCAAAGACAGCCATGATGGACAAGAGTGGATAGAGGACGTGATCGGTGTTGACGTTGAGAGGCAGACGCAGAGTCGTCGGCGAGGAGATACGGTCGCAAAGGGCACTTCGACAGCGCCGGACGTGGATGTCGTCGAGGTCATGGTGGAGATGTCGATAAGAGCGATAAGGGCGGCGTCGGAGTGGGGATGCCGATAAGAGCGCGCTAGCCAGGTCAGGTGGATCTCCTCAAGTGCCTCGGTTGCCGCTTGACATACGCAGCACCTGCCGCGTTCATGCACGCAGTACGGATATACTAGGTACCCAAACTTATGGTACCTCCTCTCGATGCTGTCAGGTAGGTAGGTGGTCACCTGATGTACCTTAAATGTGACTAACCCGCTGCCAAACGATTACAGCGTGTAGGTAATTGGTCAGAATCGACATTTCCGTCGCAAGTCAAGTCCTCATACAAGCCCAAAAGGAGCTGTAATCGATCGTTCACCTCACTATTGGCGACAGCTTCGGGTTTGAAGCTCGTGACACGGTGGCATCCAGCTGGATGACTATAGTCAGTTGACAGCGGGTAACTTTGCTGCTTCTTCATCATCGAATCATGGACTATCTTGTGGTCGCATCATTAGCACCTTTTTTCCCTGCTCCTGGGTGTCACACATGCCGAACTATGGAACAACCCTGCTTCTAGGTCTCCGCGAGGAATATCCTATCCTCCTGTTGCTCATTCAGATTGAACTGCGATGATTAGTGCAGAAATGACACGACGCACCAAAATCACATTTCGCGAATGGGTCGACTGTTCGCGTATGGGTTGACTGACTTGCAGCAAGGACCATCAGTCGTCTGAGTCGAACAAACTTATTTGATGGCAGGATTCCCTCAGGTAGCCGCCTAGAATATTTCGTAACTGATACCCGCCGCTATCCCGCGTCAGCATCCCCATCATGGACATCCGGGTGAAAATGTCACTTCAGAGGGAAATCCATTTTCGAAGAACAGACAACAGTAACACTATTCAATTTTTACCCAATCCTTGAATAACGAACTGCAATGATCAAAACTGCTCTGCTCAGGCCAAGGAAAACCTGACAATGTGGCAATCATGTGACCGAACCACAGCGCCTGGGGCCACGCATTTATCCTCCGTGGTCGTGATACAGTACGCTTTTACTGTCGCAGAGTTCTGAACAATCCCGCTCCATCCACCCTTGATTTTATCTGGTCTGAAAGGACCTCCCGGTATCGTCGCAACGTAGTAGTCCAATTTAACATGAAACGTCGCGTGGCAGAGCTCATCCTTGCGAACTTGGAGGGCCCTACCAGGGCAGAATCTTGAAGTCAAGTCGAAAACAACCGTGCTTTCGGTGTTGGGCGCTGCACGTGGGACGATGATCGATTGTGGTTGAATTATTAGGTCGGACTGTGTGGTGGTGACAGTGACCTTTGTGCTTCCGCGAGCGTCCTCACCCTTCGAATCCATTGATATAGCTTTGTGCATGAGCCCATACCAAGCATCACAGGTGAAGCTCAGAGCCCCTGACCGGGCTTCGGTGAATAAGACCCCAGACTGGACCAACTGCGAGCATAGAGCGAGCAGGAGAGTTATATGGCAGCGTAGGAAACCCATGGTTGTGTGACTGGTGCAGTTATTCTCGTTGTGTGGTGGGCCTGGAGATGGAAATCGATTGCCCAAGAATGGTCGCCACGACTCGTTTTTATCTAGTTTTCCTGTATCGCGGTTGACAATAAACTTCAATTAGTAGCACACAAGACCCCGGGATGATGGAATTTGAGAGTGTGAATTGCGCTGGTCTTCAATGACGCGCGGCGCCGGAGGTATCCAGCGGAGTGAGCCGATCAAATATCTGACACACATTTATCAATCAACCAATCGGATATGGTTGATTTTTTATTTCAAATAGTTAATCCTACCTCCTATATCGTGCCTGATTGATCGGGTAAGTGCGCTGGAGCTATCCTTCCAGTTGACTATTCAGTATTTCTACAAGTGAGTGAGCTTGAATTCGATCACTCTAGCCCCAAGGCCTGACGCTAAGGAGACTTTAGGTAGTTGCCACGGAGAATCGCGAGGGGGTATTATTTCAGGCGCAAAGTTACAGTTAGTTTCTGTAGTATAGGGGCATAATTCGTGATTCCGCAGCAAGGTGTTATTTGCCGTGCTTTTCTCCCGGTATAACCTGATCAAGCTAGTGCACTAACTACAGCAAGGAATGCAATTGGCTTTCCAGAATGAGAGCATGACGCAGCTTTGACAGGCTGCGGCATTGGCATCCGGACAAACAGCCTCTGTCATTCCTCGACAAAACTATATGCACCAGCGGGAGGCTTTTCCGTGTCGCTTCAACGTGGCTGATTCGTGATCTTTTGGTTTTTTGTTTTAGCCAACTTATAACACCTGTAAAGCTCACTAGCTAGTTTCGATATTCTGCAGCCGCTGAAGTTTATGTTGTCGGTTACCGTCAATTCTTGCCGTGAATGTAGTTGCTTCGCTCGCTGTTGTCCACGTCATACACATTCATTCTGGGCCCACGCCCCCCAACGTCAAACATTTCAACGACATGCTAGTCCACCGACGTTATGGCATGTTGAATTTGGATATTTCATGGGGTAATTAGATACTGTTCAGAGGATCAAGACTGGCAAGCCAAGCTGGGAACGAAAAGTGTGTTTTTGCACACAGCCAGAAGATCGCCTCAGCCTTCAGCCACACTTACCCCACCAAAACTCATCGTCGGAGGGGCATTCCGATGCCGCGGCGGGGCCCGTTATCGCTATCGAATTGACCTCAACCCAACCCCACGTTGCACTATCCCATCATCGCTTGTGTGACCTCACGGGCAGTGAGGGCAATGAGGCCAATTGGGGCATAATTGGTGATGTCTGAATGTCTGTAGAGGGAGAGGTTCGAGGCCACCACTGTGGGCGAGAGGGCGGCCACATGGCTGTAGGCCTCCGGCTGTCACGTGACGTTGCCGTAGGTGGCCACGGGCCCACCCCTCAACATCGCTCGTGTATGTAACTCTCACCTCACAGCACCATTTCGCGCAACCTTACCCGGAATCACTGTCAAGATGTCACCCTCCCTCCAGCAAGCGCACATTAGCTTCATCGGCGGCGGCAACATGGCCGCCGCCATCATTGGCGGCCTCCTGGCCAAGGACATTCCCAAACAGAATATCTACGTCTCCGAGCCTTGGGACGTGAACCGCGACAAGATGGCCGCCCAGGGCGTGCGCACGACTACCTCCAACCTCGAGGCCAGCAAGGACGCCGACATTGTCATTCTCGCCGTGAAGCCCCAGGTCTGCAAGGCCGTGTGCGAGGAGCTCGGTGCCGGCTGGAAGGGCGCTCAGAAGCAGCCCCTCGTCATCTCCATCACCGCCGGCAACAAGGTCGCCAGCATCACCGACTGGTTCAAGCAAAGCAGCGGTGGCAGTGCGCCGCACATTGTCCGCGTCATGCCCAACACCCCGGCCCTCGTCGGAGAGGGTGCGTCGGGTATCTACGCCGCAGAGGACGTGACCGAGGACGAGAGGACGTTGACCACGGCTCTGCTCGGTAGCGTGAGCAAGGCCACCGAATGGGTCGACAAGGAAGAGCTGTTGGACGTTGTGACTGGCCTCTCGGGTACTTCAGACGAAGCCCCAAGGCTTGGCTTTAGACTTCAAATGCTAATCACATCTCAGGTTCTGGCCCTGCCTACTTCTTCGCCTTCGTCGAGCACCTCATCTCCAGTGCCACGAAGCTCGGTCTGTCAGAGGAGCAGGCAACTCGCCTGGCTACTCAAACATGCCTCGGCGCCGGCAAGATGCTCGTCGAGTCGCCTGATGAGCCCGCTCAGCTACGCAAGAACGTGACGAGTCCCAACGGCACCACGCATGCTGCGCTTGTGAGTTTCGAGAACTCGGGTCTGAAGGACATCGTCGATAAGGCCGTGAAGGCGGCAACCGACCGCGCGGACGAGCTCGGCAAGCAGTGATCGGCACATACACCGGTGACTTATTGACCGAAAATAAAATAGAAGCTGTCAAATCCTGATTTTCAAAGCCTACTGACCCCGTAGTACGCGTCTTCTTTTACTTTACGCCCCCTTCGTCTTGAACTCGCGTCATTCACGACCCCCTCCTCTGATCCACTAGCCAGCTGTTGGCAATCTTACCCGGACCCTGATCAGCTTGCTTTCGAGATGGCGCCCGGTCTATCCGCACCTCCACGTCAACCTGCTTGTGAATACCAGATGCCTCGTTCTTCATCGTGTCCATTTCCACACCCATGTCCTCGCCATGTTGAGGCACGAGTCCTCGCTCACTGTGGTTGTCGGCGCCATCGATGCCACTTCCGTTGCGTATATACCCTGCCTTTCTCGACCACGTTTCCGTATTCGACCGCATTCTTCCAGCATCCTTTGACGGTCCCTCTTTCCCGTAGGTCTGGAGCTTGCTGCGGAAGCCCATCTTGAAGGAAACGATCCTTATAAGTGGCTGTAACGCAGGGAAAGACGCCACCCACAACCCCACGTGTCCTTCGAGATCGGTCCAGATGCCAATGGTGGACATGTTAAAAGTTCTGCGCGCATTTGTTGTCAGCTATTTTCAACCTTTTCTCCCCTAAACTGGGTTAAGGACGTATGGAAGACATACGGATCGTCCAGAAACTGACGCTTCTTCATCATGGCTAGACGAACACAGCCGGTAGCTGCGACGAAGATACCGACGCTGAAGACGCATATTACTTGAACTGTCTTTTTGGACCATAGCATCTTCTTATAAACGACCCAGATTGGCAAACCCATGAGCGCAAAGTCCAGGATCACACCAATGACTTGGTGGGCTACCATCATGTTGTTCTGGTTTTGAGGAGGCACGCAGTTCTTTCCGGGAAAGAAGGGCGGCTTCCAAAGATGACTGTTCCGCGGTAGCTGTGAGTATGTGGCTAGAACTGGGGACTGTCGATAGGGACTCACGATATGGGACTGCATTGGGTGAGCCGATAGATTAGGCACCCCAGTGTCTGTGCTATAACGAAGAATCCGGTGGCATAGGCAAGGCAGACAAAGGTTCCTGGGAGACGAAGTCAGTGGGAGGCTCGCGCTTAAAAGATTTAGTCTGCTAAACACACTATCCTGGCTCAGGCGAGGTAAAAAGGCGACGATAGACAGCCTCATGAGGCCGGTGCCGACGAAGTACAGCAGTCCATTTGTGACGATGCCCTGCATGTTTTGTTATTATCAACTTCTTTCGGGGCACTGCGAGCGATTAACCTCAAACCATATTGCAAACTCCTCTTTCGGAATTGTGTCAAGGTGTGCTCCGCTCCCATATTGCACCACTGTGTTTGCATCAGCTTAGGAAGTCTTTGGGTAAGTACTCAATAAGCTTACGTCGAATATCTAAAGCAGATAGCGTCACCAATACTCCCTTGAGTTATCTTGGTTAGATGTTGGTTGCGAGAAAGTAAAGAGAGGCGATCGACTCACCCAGCCGAGGAGTGCCAGAACGTCGTCCGGCCCCAAGGCTTTCGCAACGAAGGCTCTGACGTAGAGCCTCAGCCACACAAAAGTGGAAGTGCAAACAATGAGCGCAACATTCACCTGCCATACGATATGGCCGCTGTAGCCCTCCGATTCTGTGAAATGAACCTTTGATTCTGGCATGTTGTCAAAACACCTTGAGAAGCGACGAGGTAAAGGGCTCAGGATGCAGCAGTGGTCGGTCCGAGAGGACAGTCTGGTTAAACCTTCATTCTTGAAGCAACTATCCAGAGGATATCTCACCCACAACATTAGAGCCAATATAATTTCCTCATATCTCCGCTCTTTTTGTACATCGGAATGGGTGTTGGTCACAAAAGGGCGCGAAGAACATCGCACAACCGGTCCTACATGCCCAAGAAGACAACCCGGTCAGTGGAATGATTGGTTGCGAAGCTGTGCCGCAAGTCGACGTAATGTGAAGGGTCCACGCAGACCTCAAATTTGATCAAATGCTGTTCACACCGTTGGAACCCAGCAGGGTGGCGAGATCCTCGTCAAAGCCCAAGGTGAAATTTGGTCGTCTCTCAAGAATGTACTGCAAATTTCTCTTACTAGGCTGAAGACGGAAAGGAATGCCGATGCGGCCATGTAGATCTGTTGGACATCCACCATAGGCAGTGCGTTTCATTCGTACTCACAAGCGAGCGACCAACAAAGCAATTGTACTTTTCATCGTGTTATCTCGTGGGACATGGTCACTGTTGCTGCCCTGCTGATCTGGTGCTGATGATGCGTTGTAGTTGGTACTGAGCAATCTTCACGGTTTCTTTACTGTCTCGGAATTCGCGTCAAGTTCGATCCGAGAATAAAGTGAGGTTTGGGCCCAGCAAGACGGCGTCAGTGACTTTTTTTGTCAATCAGCATCGTGCCTCGCGCGGCGCGCTGTGCTATGCAATACTACACAACTATACACATTGCTGCCCCAGTATATTGGAGTGGAATCAAGAGAAATGGCAAGCTGTTGGAACTTCAAAACCGGGGAGCCTTGTGAATTACGGGGTTTCTAGGAGGCTCGTTTATCACGCAAAAGCTGGCCTCGACTTGCACCAGCGGGCCTCATCAGTTGGAGATTCAGCGACAACCAACCAGGGGCGGAAAGGCTCCATTGACTCGGTGGAGAATTGAAAATCATCTAGTCATGCTGACTGGTTTAATTTCATCAACAGCGAGGAAAGGCCCCCTGTTTGATACTCATGGCGTAGCTAGTCGACAGGCATTGCTGCAACCAACAGAACGCAACCCCGGCACATCACGACTTGGCATGAGAGGAACCAACAAGAAACGTACCATTTTCAATGAAAAAAGAGAGTGGCGAATAAGTTTACGCCGCCGTTGTATGTAGGGCGAACAGCATCAGTTGCTTTACGCGTAGTGTGTCATCAGTCCCTTATGTATTAACTTCGTTCGTGACACGAGATGTATAAACCTTTAAATAAGATTTTTATCTATGAGAACAATTCCAGTCATCACTTGACTGTTCTCTGTGTATCCGTTGGAATCTGTCAGGTGCACCCCATCATGAGCCAAAAACGACAACTGAGAAACCTGGAATTGCTCAAATTTTCCTGGACTAGTGACTCCGGAATGAAATGCAAATACGTAACAGTCTCAGGGGCATCGGAAAAAGGCACCTCTCAACATACTTTCTGCGCCGCACACTAATGCAAGAGGCTCAGCTGTCATCTTGCGCCGACAATTACTGAGAATATCTCTCTGGTTGTTGCCATCTTTCGAAAAGTACTCGTCGACTGTATACTCAGAGCCTTCACGAAACAGATGCTTTGAACCGTACTTCATCAGCTATCTTACCAGTACATGCGGTGGCACTCGAAGTTGCTTCCTCTGTGAGTCCTTCGTGGATTTGACGTCGTTCGTTGGATGACTTCACCATCGTCTTATGGAGGGGTGAAAAGGGACACGAGGTAACAATATGAACACCCGGCATCGGAGCCGAAGCCAGGCGACTGGCCCACGGACAACCCTAGTCATACGTACCTTGCATCCAGAACACGTTGTTGACCTTCCAAATATGGGCATTCAACCGTCCGAGATGCATTTCGTGGGCAAACATCGCCTCCCACCAACCCACACCCTGTGAACAGAACCGTTCCACCTCCCCGGACACGCTCTCATACGACGGTCAGGGGCCTCTGTAGCCAACAGTATCCCGTGTTGAATATCTTTATCATTTGTCCTTCGGAGGTCTTCGACTTTTACACTTTACAACTCATCAACCCGTTCGTTTCAGACAGAGTTCGATCGTCGTCAACTCTGGGCTACTTCTTGCCCTCCTACGACCCCTCGTTGCATTTCAAGATGAAGTCGTTCACTTCTTTGGTTTCGGTTGTGCTGGCCATCTCTGGACTGCAGTCTCACAGCGCTGTCGTCACCGCAGCTCCTGCCAATGAAACCCGTCCGGGCTGCTGCAAGAACCCTCTCGTCAGGTATGAGTGGCGTCAGTTGTCGCTGGAACAGAGGCTTGATTATATCCGCTCTATCCAGTGTTTGATGACGCTACCTTCGGAAGGCAACGACCTGTGGCCTGGAGCAAAGTCCCGTTATGACGATTTTCAAGGCATGCACATCTACATGACTCAGAGAGTGCACTTCAATGTGAGTCTCACTAAGTTCCACTTCAAGGTGAGGTAAACTCGGAGATCATTTCTGTACTGACTTCATGACAGGGTCCTTTCCTGCCGTAAGCCGACAGCAACCTGCACAAAATCATTTGATCGACAGACCACCTCGTGCTAACGACATCTAGCTGGCATCGATGGATGCTCCACCTCTTCGAGTCGGAACTGCGTAGCAAGTGCTCATACAAAGGCACGCTGCCCTACTGGGACGTGAGCTTAGACAATACAGCCGAGGGATTTGTCAACTCGCCCGTCTTCGACAATGTCTACGGCGTCGGAGGTAACGGGCCTTACATTGAGGACGTCAGTGACAAGGAAGAGTTTCCCGTTCAGAAGCCCATTGAGATTCCGGCCAGATCCGGCGGAGGTAGGCACATTTCAGTCCCTGAATCGGAAGTACACTAAGTCACGTCTGAAGGCTGCATTCAGGAGGGCCCCTTTGCAAATTTGACTGTCCCCATGGGACTTGGTACGTCTTGCGAGAAGTATTAGGACACTTCGTCCATCCAGGCTTGAGGCTAACTCGCAAAGGCTACTCCCTCGAGTCCACTCCTCACTGCCTCCGACGTGATTTCAGCTTGCCCATCATCACGAGCGCACTCAGCGATGAGGTCATCGACCGCACCCTCTCTGCCGCCTCATTCTCAGAGCTGAACCGACACATCCAGGGTTACAGCATGCAGGTCAGCGGCATGACTCTACACGCGGGCATGCATTTGGGCATTGGTGGCGCAGTCGGCGACGTGAGTCTACACGAGAGGAAAAGACAACCGTATCTTGCTTGTTACAGTCTGGCTGACTCTGAATATAACGCAGTGCGCTGACATGTACTCATCGCCTGGCGATCCCGTCTTTTACTTCGTTCATGGCGCCTTGGACAAAATATGGAATGACTGGCAACGCAGAGGTTCGTGCAACCATCTTTCATTTTTTTCCTCACCTTCCTTCATGGTCGCACCTTTTACCTGTGTCAAAAAGCGGTGCGGTTCTATCAGCGTTGACGAAATGAATGCAATACAGATTGGCCTGCTCGCAAAACGGACGTTGGCGGCCCAGACACAATGTACGGCTACCCGTTCAACTTTTTTGGCGACGTCGCCTACGAGAACATCACCTTGCAGTATTCATTGTCTTTCCCAAATTTCGGAAATAACATATTGGTGGCGGACGTGATGGACATCCACGGGGGGCCGTTTTGCTACGAGTATAAATAGCCTCGAGGTGAATCTAAAACCTGAACTGTCGTTCTCAAAGATCTTTCCAAATCACTTTACAGCATGATGTCTTCAGTGAAACCGGTCACGTTCTTTAGCCCTTTTCATACACTAATTCGAGTTGAGACTGCCATGGAAAATCTACTCACGATGCTCGCAAGTTGGTTTCATCATTCCACCACGACTCACGAGAATGAAGCGGAGTGGTGCTTCCTATTCATGACACATTCGTAGGTCAATTAAAGCTCAAAGGTAGCTTCGCGAAGTACGTCCAAAACGCTGGAGCATTAGCCCTCAGCTGACATGACTGGACAGATGCGAGGTAATCTGAAATCATTGCAATATGAGAAGAGTGCACGCCAAGTTTACCAAGTCGATTCCTAACAAATGAGAAACGACGTACACTTCTTCCAGTCTCTCAGGACCTTGTGCGGTTGCGCCTGTTTCGTTTCATAGCTTCACCGTCTCATAGCTTCCGTCGTAACCACTACGTTGCTGTGTTCGTCGATAATTCATTGCAAAGCCGTGTGAACCGCTCATTCTGCCCCGATCCCTATTTCGCTCAAGATGACAGCCTCTCACTTTCCTTCTTGATGTCTTGGTCAAATTCCCTCCAGTTCGTCAATGTGCTCTTCTCGAAGCCCCAGAAGGGCTTCATGAGGAACGCAAAAGCACCGCTAAAGTCCTCGGATTGAGTGAAGGTGGTCCCGCCCGGCGTCTTGGAGCTCGCCCGAATGTGGAAGGAATGGGCCCCAGAGAAGACGTAGGGGACGGACCCGTTCCACTGGAATAGTTCTTCCGAGTTTTGCTAAGACAGGGCTGTGAGAAGTGCGCAGGAGCTGATTAGACGACGATCATAGCCTTACCCAGATTTCCGGGCTGAAGGCATACCCCTTGAGGTTGACGTTGACAAAGTCGCCGCTCTTCACTTCGGATGCCTTCGTGGCCGCGTCCTTGGTCTCCATAGTCCAGACCTTGGTCCATTCCTTGTACCGGGGCCAATCCAAGAACTTGGCGCCATCAGCGACCGTCACCGGAGCGAATGTGTTAATGGCATTGGAGCTCACCACGGATCGGACAGTAGCCGGCGAAGCCGCAATCTCCACCTCGGTAGCAACGCTGTGAGTGACTCCCATGTTCGCGACTCTGCACTTGTAATGCCTGAGGGGACGCAAAGGGGGTGATCAAGACAGTCGGGAATGGCCTCCTCTTTATACGAGCCTCGAACTAGCACGCCAGATAAGCACTAGGCGGAATTGGGACCACACCTCGACTGTCGAGTTGAAGCTGCTCGACCGGGATTGGTGAATCGCATGCTGTGAGGCGGGTGCTTGAATTGCGGCGCGGCATTGAAGTGCTGACTATTCTTCCGAGTCGAAAGCAAACTCGGATTTCGGCCTCATTGGCTGGAAAGTTCAGTCCAATCGGCGAAACGTCATCTCCACCACTTTGTGCCATGTTCAGCCACCACAGAAGCTCCGATAGGGTTGAGTAGGATGCTATACCATGTTGACCAGGATGTGATTTTTCTGAGTGAGATTTGTATGAGTCCGGTTCAGCTGTTGCAGTAAACATGCGGGCGTGCTGCCTTCTCGTGAGTGAAGCGAAGGAATGTTTACGTCGATAGCACCCAAACAATCTATGCAATTTAACCCACTTAGACACCACCCGAGCGCCTATTTCCCCTATCGTTTAACAGCTGACGCAAAGACGAAGGGCATCCCGAAGGGCATCCTCGCCGGCTCGACCTTTGAACCATTGAAGGCTCCCGTAGGCGTCTTTTTCGTCGTATACCAACAAGTGTTCGAAACTTACGAAGACCACATCCGCTGGCATTTCTTGAAGTCGTGCTAGGCTACTAGATTGTTCAGTGGCTTGCGTCTGATGGGTAGGGTCATCATCTTGAGGCTCGAGCTTTCCGTTGGTTCGGGCGAAAGGTTGGTGGTGATGGCAACAGACAGCAGGTGCGCTGCCAGGATATAGATGAAGAAGCTGAGTGTAGTATGAAAATAGCAGTGAACAAACACGTTTAATGGAAGTAAAGACTTGAGTCGGCCAAGGGGGTCTATAAAACCATTCTAGCTCGGCCATTGAGGTCCTCAATTGTCGTTGGGTACTCTCAAGGTGCTCAGGAATTAGCCATCCACTTTTTCAAAAACACACCTAAGGCCTTCTTCAGCTTATGTCCTGACGTAGAATATACAGCATCCTCAACACTAAAGCTGCGTTGTAGACTAACACTTACCTAACCACCCATGTTGAACTGATGCTTAGTAGTCACTTGCGTAAATACTCTTATATAAGGCTTTATTAGATAGTACGTCTTACCCTCCGAGATCTCCGAGATAGCCTACTTACTGTCATTGTAGAAGAAGTAGAACTACGGGCAACGCTATTCGCGGTAGAGAATCAACGGTCCTCGAGGTCCGGGCGATGTGAGCTTGGCATAGCCGAGGGCGGACGTGATCTCCACCGTAGAGGTTACGTTGTCCTCGTCCTGCTAGACCCAGAAGCCCTGCTTGTCGTCAGATCTCCTGCGCACGGCACCACGCCGAACGTGCCTGCGCCGTTGTTGAGCGGGACGCAGCCTACCACCGTGGACCCCTTGTGGGTTGCTTGGATGCGCGTCAGCCGGTCGATTCGAAATGCGCTGCCGTCCCGGGCGGTTGATAACCAGCCGTTTGGTCAGGGAGAAGAACCCATCATTTTGACCTAAGGCTTTGGGCAGCGCGGTGACTCCGATACCGTCGTCAGAGAGCTGCGTCCACAAGTCCGCCGAGTTCGTTGGCGACCTGTCCAGGCAAGGGCCGTTGAAGTCCCATCGGGCGATGAGGATTTGAGCGGGTCGCCGTGGTTCTGTACAGCAATAATTTGACTCTCAAGTTGATAAGGCCAAGATGACTGATTCACTTTCAATGAGGCCCATCAGCTAGAAAACCAGAGGCTCCCCTGAATGTATGCTTACAGGGTCTCTGCTTGCCCACGGTGGTAGGGCACTACTTCCGTGGCTGAGAGCCAGAAAAGCGACGTCAGAGAGATTAATCGGAGCCATCATGGAAGATCTTCAGACTTCTGTTGGTAAGATGCAAATAAAATTTAAAAGAACGAAGGGGAAAAGCTGCATCAAAACGAGTGTTGGGCGAGCAGTGTACTTAAACCCAACGTGACCAACTGATAGTAGCGAAGGAGACAATAGTTTGGACTGATCTCTACATGTTGAGACTGATAGGCTCTCAAATCATGATGGAATCACCAAGAATATTGGCGATTTAATAGCTTTCCTATGCGTACACTGTCTTGATACCCAGCTACAATATGCAAACGCCTTTGATTTCCAAGCCTAAGCTTAACTCATGTCTGACAACCCCAAGATTAGTAGAGTTGTCGGGGTGTCTCATTTGTATTGAGCCTCCGAAGGTGTAGGCTTGACGTGTTGGGCTGCTGTTGCTTCAGTGCGTAGACTCGCCGTGGCAGTGTCACGTTACCATGCAGAACACCGACCGTGGGGGCACGGCCACGAGGAGAAATGCGCTTCGGCTGCGTTTGGAATCTGAGGACCTGATTGGTATCCACTCATCCGAAAGCCGACACCGAAACCCCCAACTCCGGGTGACGTGGGCCTCGATGAAGTATGATGACAGTCCCAGCATGTCCTAGACCGAAAATCAGTACCTCCTGCTGTTAAGTTCGTGCCAAAGAGGGGATAACTTGGTTGGCTTTTTGGATTGCGATAATGAATATCTTTTTTAGGTGCTACTGTCGTAGCTGTTACCTATCCCGACGTCAGGGCCGCTTCTCATGAGTCACGACAAGGCGGTCGGTCTTCCGTCGTCGTCGTCAATTCCACTTTGAAAAATCGCATTCATGGCCAGGCTGCGGATCTGGAAAGCATGCGTAACAGAACCGAATCCCGCATATCGAAACACGCAGCGTTAGTGCTTGCCCGGAGGCCGGCTCCGAAACGCCCCACTTCGGCACGCGTGGTGGGCCCAAAGCATCCCGTGCAGATTGTGGCGCAAGCCGGAACGCCAAAATGTCCTGGGGGGTTAGGATTAAAGGCATAACAGTATGGCTAGACAAGTACGTACCAACCTGGTGATTTAAATGGCCATGCGAATCGTCTATGGAACGAAATATCGACTTGCTTGACGAGAATCACTAGTGATGTGTTTGTTTAAGTCGTCTATGGACATCTTGAGAGGCCATGCCAGTTTGTCTAGCAAGCTCCATGTGTTTCTACCACATCTTTATCCCAGTTGTTTGTACAGTTTATACAAGTAATATCCTACATGACCTAGTCGTCGTCTTGATTTCTTTTTCCGAAAGCCCGACAACCTCTTGAACGCCCCGCCCCTCTATGAGATTTTTTGAACGCCTCCGCACATGCACCAACCATGCAATCATTCCTGTGCCCCAAGCCCATTCGTCGGGCCGCACCACCTCAGGAGAAGAAGTACTCGCTGTCCTTGAGGCGGCGAACATCAAAGTCTCCCTTCTTCGGAATCTCCGGGAGCATGAATGGAAGCCACACTGAAACGGGGTTCTTCACAGGTCTTCCCCGCTTCGCGGCTGGAGAGATGACCGACTCGAAGTGGCACATTTTCGTGGCCTCCAAAGCAGCCTTTGCATGAGAACTTTCTTCGCCGTCGTCATCCAAGGCCGACACATCCTCCTCGTCTGCATGGCTGCCGACGGCTTCGTCCCCCTCCTCGCCAGCCAAGACATCCTCTTCCGGATCCTCAGCGATGTTACCGAGACCGACGGTGTCGAGGCCATCTTCTTCGGCAATTGCGTCCACGGTGGCCATCTCGGCAAAGAGACTGGCGGGCGTGACCATGGCCTTGCCCCGTGCAACCTCCTTGGCATCGTCAGACTTGAGTAGCTTCTGTCTCTCATACTCCAAAAGCAATTCCTCAGCTGTCGAGGTCTTGTTCCTGCTCTGTGTCTGACGCCACTCCTTGATTGCCTTCACAACTTTAGTTCCAGGCTTCAGGGTGGCCAGGTGGAGGGAATTCCGGTAGCGAGCTTGGAACTCAGCTGCGAGACGACCCACGACATCCTCCTCGTGGATTCGGATGAATGCATTCCGCAGAACGCGGTTCATGTCGTCAATGTCGGCTGCGTGGGTCCAGAAAGAATCGTGCACAGCGGCGAAATCGAGTCCGAGATCGTGGCACTCCAGCGCCGACAGCAGCATGTGGGTGGCGTCGAGAGAGTGAATGAAGTTCGGCGGGAAAGCTTGGAGCTGCTTTCTGCGGTTGACGGGATCAGAGCGTTCGGGAACTGTGAGGGACAACTGCTGCAGGGAGGTCCTGATGATGCGAGTTCCGCTCCTACGATACGGTTGAGCAACAGGCATTCGCATGGGGGTAGTCCAGACGATGGTAGATCTCATCTCGGCCAATAAGGCTTGCGTCGATGTTTTGTAAGTGTTGGCGGAACTGGCAGCTGCCTTTTTTCGACCTTGAGGGTTGTTTACGCCCTCGTTTGCAATACGGCTCATCTGTTCGGGAGAGAGCGCTCTGCAGACACGGCCGCCAATTTCGCCCAGCCAGAATTGGATGTCGTGAGCACCGCGGAACATGGACCCAAGCGCTTGGAAGATGAGGCGCGCGATGTACGAGGCAAGAACGATGTTGTCCTGACCACTCTCCTTGGGGAGTTCCGGGTAAAGAGCATCGAGCTGCCTGCAGACCTGCTTCCTGGCACCGGAGAAAGTCACTCCGTAGACATTGGTCATGACGGTCTGCTTCACAACCTTTCTCGTGATCTTGCCCGTCAGGGCGATCGCCATGGCATTGCCCGCCTTGGCGTCTTTGGCAATACCCTCCTTGACGATGTCGGCCACGGCACTGTAAACATCGGCTGGCTTCGCGCCAGGCTCGAGGTTGACTTGTCGAGCACCCCACGCGTCACCTCCGAGGGCGGCGTAGTGCTGGAGACCGTTGCAGGTTCCGTCCTGGTGGACTGGCAAATGGGACACGTACTTTGTGGGGTCCGGCAGTTCGAACGCCGCCTTGAGCTCGAAGCACGTCGCCAAGCACTGCCAAGGATCTTCTGCCTGCAGCCACCACCGATTGCCTCCCAAGGGGTTATTTGCTGAATCAAATATGTTGACGAGGTTGTCCGAGGCAAAGGAGGCGCGGTCCTCCAGACTCGCCTTGTCGAAGCCAAAAACGTTGGCCAAATGGACCTTGAGCCACTTGAGACCTCGCTCACCAAGCTGCTTTCCGTTCGCGAAGCGAAGCAGACCGCGAACGTTGTCGGCACCCATGTGGTTGAGGTAGGTCGGTATAGGGTAGGCACGGCCACGGAAATCGATGTTGTGAGGGAAGTAAAATGTCTGGTTTCGGAATGCCCGGGCAATCTCGAGCTGAAAGTTCATGTAGCAGCGTTGGGAGTGTAGACTGCCCTTTTCGTTCTCGACCGCCTTGACAGCCTTGATCCAGGCGCGCCGCTCCGAGGGGTCGTCGGAGGGTTCCGGCTCATCTGGGAGAGGTATCTGGGGGTTTAGAGGAGGCATGTTGGCCAACCTTTCACCGGAATTCCACGCTTCGAGCATGACGTTCAGGACTGGCGTGTTGACGCGCCAAGCCGTCTTGCCCAGGACGTCCAGGCCCTTGAGCACTTGGTCCATGTCGCCACGGGCGATGGCTGCCTCGGTGTAGAGCCTTTGATCCTTGTCTCCCTGCTTGACGCGAACGAGACTGGTCTTGCTCTCAAGGAAGCCGCCCTTGTCGAAAGACTTCCACGGGGCTGGTGGGACGAGCATGGGCAAGTGCTTGGCCAAGAAATCACCGGGCGGCTCACGGCTGAGCACACTGACCAGCTCCTTGTTCAACAAAATCATGCCGACCTGCTTGCCCCTCTTCAACTGCGTGGTATGTGCGAAGGCTGGCTGGCTTTGGCTGAACAGCGTCTTGGTAACGGGATCCTCTCTGATCTTGGAGATTTTGGCGCTTTCGATGAAGGCGGCGAGCAGAGCGGCGCCTACCTTGCCCCTCACGGCAGGAGGCCAGGACACGTTGGCCA
This sequence comes from Colletotrichum orbiculare MAFF 240422, assembly GCA_000350065.2. Lineage (NCBI taxonomy): Eukaryota > Fungi > Ascomycota > Sordariomycetes > Glomerellales > Glomerellaceae > Colletotrichum > Colletotrichum orbiculare. Next base: position 627,285 of record AMCV02000039.1, on the reverse strand, counting down.
TGGTCGATTCTTTGGCCTTGTCTTCCTTCACGAGGGGCTTGACAACTTTGCGAGACTCTGTGCTTTCCAATGTAAATTGAGGGCCCTCGGCAGAACTGAGCTTAACGCGTCGAGAGGGTTTGGTGTTCTTGTCGGTCCGCTTCTCGTTGGCCATGATGAAGGCGCGAGCGTCGTCCTCTGCTGTCTTGGCTAAGCCGGTGACGGCCGTGGCAAGGGATATGCCTCGATCGGCGCCCACCGAGGTCACGGCACTCAGGGTGTGGATGATGGTCAGCGCTGCCAGGCGGCTGGGGGTCGACAATCGTAAGAAAGGACCGTACAAGCAGCGGTCGTAGTCGTCTTGCGTTTTTTTAGTCACGGCCTCGGCGGCGTCAATCTTGGCCATTTCGTCCTTGAGCCTGGCCTCAAGCTCTTGATGCCAATCGTGCAGGCGAGAGCTGAAGGATCCATGGTTAATGATCCTGCTCATACCCATGTTCTGAAGGGACTCGTTGTCTTCCCGCCATCGTTCAATGGCCGAATCAATACAGTCGCGCTCGAGCCTGGCCTGGATCTCTCTCCTTTCACGAAGCGACAGGTGGGAAACGTCGCAGTGCTGGGGAATTTCGTTGAACAGACTGAGCGTCTGCTTCAGCGTGCGCAGGCCAGAGCCTTTCTGGGGGGTGGCAAGCACCTCGGGTGTGGGGTGTAACAGTTGCTCGGGACTTGCTGGTGCGGTAATGGCGGATAGCGTGGTATCGTCGGCGACCTCTTCCGGTGTTGGCGCGAAATCGTAGTTTGGGTATATTGTGGTGACGACGGTGAGATCCTGGTCGTCGAGTATGTCACTCATTGAAAGCACCTCAAGACCAGCCTCGCCGGGAACCATGTCCATGTATCGACGAATAAGTCTGTGTTGCCACCGGCTATCCTTCTCGATCAATAAGGAGGCTTTGACCATACAAGCAACGGTCTCGGCTGTTTGAGGCAGGTCCTTCTTGCGGATGTTGATTTCGTACCAGGTGTGAAGGGCCTCGACCTGAGTCGCGTCGGGCTGCAGACGCAACTTGTCCAGAGAGGCTCTAAGGTAGCGATTGTTGAGCAAGATGACGTTTTCTCTCGGAAACGCTTCCACCTCGGACAGGCGCTTTATGACCTTTTCAGCACGCTCCAGCTTGTGGACACGGATGCAGGCGTCGAAAACAGCCAGCATCTCTTGTATATCGCCGGTTATGCCGTTGTTTAGGGTGCGCATCCGCGGGATGTGGATTTCGTCGTCTTGTAACACGAGGGGCGAAGTCGGATCGTAGGTGGCCAGTGGACGGGGTTCAGTGCGAACGGCACCATTGTGGTATGTCGACAGTCCCGAATCGGCTAGTTGGGCGAAGTTCGAGTTGTCGATGGGCTTGTAGTCGTCTACGGCGGTGGCGAGGCTCCTTCCAGTGCCAAACCTGCCAGAGGCATCGAAACTTTTCCGCCTCGTTACGGGACGAGCATCGTCCTGTGTGCTGAAAAGACGACCAGGTCGGTGGGCCGATGTGAGGGTCAAGACCGATGGGCAGCGCAGTGTCGGTCTCAAAGGACGAAAGACGGCGGCATGGTGTAGGGAAAGGCTTTTCCGGGTGTGCCTGAGGAGCATCTTACTGGCGAAGCTCACGCGACGAGAGAGAAGCCGAGAGGCGAGATGGCGGTTTGTCTGGCTGGACGGTCTAGGGGAAATGCAGGGACATTAAGTAGATACGATGCGAAAAAGAGAATGAATGATATATTACAAAGTACAGGACGGAATCTAGTGCATCGCGATAGAGCAGCGCATGCAGAGAGAAACCGAGTCTGGGTGTCTGGTCTGGTAGGGAGGGTGACGGATAAAGATATGCGAAAAAGGCGACTGCGCGCCCAGGTACGGTAGGTGGTCGGAAGCTCCAGTAATTGTTAGGAGGCAAGCAAAGCTTTCCAACAGGAAGGGGGTAGGGAAAAAAATTGCCATTCGTTCAAGTTGGAGCACGGACGGGCCCACCTATGAAAAAACGAGCCAACGACGTCGCTGAGAATGTTCGATTGGCGGTTCTATGGCGAATGAGGTTAGCGCGGACCCTGAGTCAAGGTCGGGCAACATGGCTGTGCGTCGTAGGGACCTTGGAAAAGACCATCAGGCATCACGACGTGGATGTATGCAGAGGGACAGTTTGAAAAGTTCAACGGCTGAAGAAGTACCAGCATAAGAGCAATTGAGCAAGATGAAATAATTGCCTTCCCTCTTGGCCGCGGATGGTGAGAGTCCATGTCCAGTCTCTGTACCAGGGCCATTCCCATTGGCTCCCCTCAAGCTGAGCTCCACGTCAATTACGCCCACCCGTGATTACATAACTACTGGATTAGCAGTTTCAACGCCCTGTATCCGTATGGATACCCCTATACCTTACCTAAGGTGCCGGCTTGGGCAGGCACCTGTGCTGATAAGTCGCTTATCTAAAGCTGCAAGTGCTACGCGCAAACTCGGGCTGGCAAATTGTTCTTATCCAGATCTTGACCTTGCACCGCGATTCCAGCATTCTCCAGATCGACTATGGCGTCGCGCCCAGCATTCGCAGCATTGGGCTGCTTGCAATGTCGCACCCGCGTTTTGAGGGCTGTAGCTTCCAATTCGAATACCCTCCTCCGCACTGCCGCCCTCTCGTCTGCGGCGCTTCGACCGCAGACTTTCCGCCGCGCCTTTTCCAGCTTGCCACCAGACGTCCCTGGAGCGTCCTCGCCTGACCAGATTGCACGCGTCGACCCCGAGACGGACGGCCCTGATGCACCGTCGAAAGATCCAATTGTCGAAAATCAAGATGCCGGTCCTGCGGAAAAGGCCGAAGCAAGCGACACGCCTTGGTTTCTCCAGGAGGAACCTCCGAAGCATGCGCCGTCGCAGCACGTGCTGCCGCTTCCAGACCTTCCAGAATCCTCTCCCACCATCTTGGAACCTTTGATGAAGTACGTGTACGACGAGATGGGTCTCGACGACTTGTCTCTGCTCGACCTGCGCGCACTCGACCCGCCGCCTGCCCTGGGCCCGAACCTCCTGATGCTATTTGCGACGGCCCGAAGCGAGCGCCATCTCCATGTTTCCTCGTCTCGTCTCGTCAAGTGGCTCCGTCATACGCATCACATTGAGTCCAACGCCGACGGTCTCATTGGCCCTGGAGAGCTCAAGACTAAGCTCCGGAGAATGAGGAGGAAGGCGAAGCTGCTCGGCTCTAGCACCATGGCCGCCAAGGGAGATGATGATGGTATCACGACGGGATGGATATGCGTGAACCTGGGCACCCTCGGTGCAGCATATGGAGAGGCGGCCCACTACGACGCCGACGGCAACATGACCGGTTTTGGTGCCCCCATCACGGGCACAACCATCGTGGTCCAGGTCATGACCGACTCGCGCCGCAAGGAGCTCAACCTCGAACGGCTATGGAGCCAGCAGCTCATCAAAAGCGAGAGCCAAAAGGAAAACCTGTTGCAGGGCGCCCAGTTCCATAACCGGTTCGGCAAGCTCCCGCCGACGACGATCCGCTCCAACAAAGCCACCATGTCTGCGGACCAAAAGCGCGCCTTTTCAACGTCCCCGAGGACGCTCGCGCCCTTTGTCATTGAACCGGAAACCAAACAAACCGACGCCCGATCCGCGCAACCGAAGGTGCCAGCCAGTGAGGCTACTCCCCGGACCCTGTCGCTCGGCAGGGTTCGGCGACGTATCGAGAAGATACGTTGGGAAGCCAAGCCAGTCGACAGAGAAGAGTGTCTGCGCTATGTGAAGGACATCTTCTGGGCAACCTCGCGCGACAAGAACCACGACCAGAATCAGGTTGATCTCATGACAAAACTGATTCACTTGATGCACGAGCGGGGATTCCCGGTTATGGACCATGAGATACTTGTCACCATGATCGAATCCATTGCAACCTCCAAGTCGTATGGTATCAAGTTGGGTGACATCAAGACGAATTGCGAGGTCGTCGTGCTTAGTGGAAAAGGCTCATGTCCTTCCGAACTACAGCTAAAGCGTCTGCTCAAGGTCTACGCATCCCTAGGCGACTGGGAACAGATGTGGGAGGTATGGCGTCTACCTCCACGATTTGGCAAGCGTCGCGGGCCCGACTTGTACGCTTGCTTGTTTGCGGCCGTAGCGCTTTCGGGAGATGCGCTGCAGTGCATGGACGTACTTCGAAAGTGTGTCCCGGAGATGTTGGCCGAGGAGCCCCCAGTGCTGGCAACCACTTTGGTCTGGACACAGTTCAGAGCGTGTATCGAGATCGCCTCGCCAGGGGTGGAAAAGGAAGCCAACATGATAGCGGCCCAGCGCGCTCATGGCAGGACCAAACCTTCGGCGTGGCCAGCAACCCCAGAGTTTGCTAGGATGTATATGGACGTTGAGGCTCTGCGACGAGCAGTCTGAGCTTATCTTGCCGTCGCCGACTAACTCATGTGTACAACGACCAGGATACCGTTGCAGATGGAAGACGCACCTTGTCCATCCGCGGACGGCACTCGGCGGTCACCGTTGAGGAAACGCTACAGCGGACTTTGGATGCCCATGCCAGTACACGTCACAGGTTTAATCTCTACTCGAACCGACGAGTGCCAGATCTGCACTCTGTACCAAAACTGTTCAATTCTATGTATAATACAGCCGGCATTAGTACCCAAGCAATTTGTGCACACCAGCAAGGTCGTGCCTATTTCACACCCCGTCATGAACCACAGTTCGAAGTCTGGTTGTGCAAATGTGGTCATCCAACAGGGGAAAGATAGCCAATGGACGTTGTTCAGACCTACCTTCCCGATTCGGGATTGCTCTCCGTTATCTCATCGTGCGGGGGATCACCAGAGTTGACCACTGACTCGATTCTTCCCTCTTCCTCTCCCAAGTAACCCAACGCACTAATGCAGGTGTAATCCGACGTCCTTTTCGCCTCAACTCGCTGGACATCTGTCCGAACGTACTGCCAAGACAAGACGAACTCGGGACGGCAACTGGTCGTCTGATGTCCTTCCCGTTGCCTCATGAGTTACAGTTGTCTACACACTTCTTTCTCGAGAGCGTCACCCACCACCCTTGACCCCGGTCCGCCGTCGTCGACACTAACGGTTTCTGGCTTTTCGCAGGAGTTTTCCACGGATCATCTGATAGGACTTCTCCGATGCTAGATCAACGTGGAGCGCAATCGTTAGCTCGCTACTTGGGCAAACTCACGATTCCTGAAGAAGAAGGAGCGTAGACAACGTGGCTCACATCGCCAGTCCCTGTGGTCATGACCGGACAACACGGCATTTCCTTACCGCTGGTCTGGAAGCGAGGTTGGTTCGAGGTTGTATCGGCCTGGAACCGCTCGTTTCCACACGTCGGTGCTGCCGACAAATGCAACATATAACATTGTCGACTCTTCCCACCCATCCATCCTCCCGCCCGCCAAGGACACTCCCGCCTCGCGTATCAAATACCATGTCGCGCCTCCTCCCTCTCACCCTCCTCGCCTCCGCCGTCCTCCCACAGGTCTCGGCCTGGGGGTCCATGGGCCACGCGACGGTCGCCTACATCGCCACCAACTTCGTCGCCCCCGAGACCAAGACGTACATGCAACAGCTCCTGGGCGACACCTCGGACGACTACCTCGCCAGCGTGTCCAGCTGGGCCGACTCGTACCGCTACACCACCGAGGGCGCCTTCACCTCGACGTTCCACTACATTGACGCCCTCGATGAGCCCCCGCACAGCTGCGGCATCGACCTCGAGCGCGACTGCGGGCCGACGGGGTGCATCGTGTCGGCGCTCGCAAACTACACGTCGCGCCTTTTACAGCCGGACCTCGGCCTCGAGCAGCGCCAGATCGCGGCGAAGATGGTCATCCACTTTACCGGCGACATTGGACAGCCGCTGCACTGCGAGAACCTCGAGGCCGGCGGCAACGGCATCGCGGTTGAGTTCGACGGCACCGACACGAACCTCCACGCCGCGTGGGACACCAACATCCCGCAGTCCATTTCCGGCGGCTCCTCGCTTGCCGTGGCCAAGGAGTGGGCCTCCGCGCTGAGCACGGAGATCAACTCGGGCGAGTTCAGGACGGCGGCCAAGTGCTGGGTGCAGGGTGTCAGCGTGGAAGACGCCGAGGACGTGGCGCTGAAGTGGGCTTCCGAGAGTAACGCTTTCGTCTGCACTGTGGTGTTGCCCGAGGGACGAGAGAGCGTCGAGGGGCTGGATATCAGCGGGCCGTACACGACCACCGCGCAGCCTACGGTTGCGATGCAGATTGCGAAGCAGGGTTACAGGCTGGCGAAGTGGCTCGATGCGATTGTTGCCGAGGTTGCTTGAGACTGAAGTGAGAGGTAAAAGTGCGCAGATCTTTGAATGTCAGCAACATGGTGTCGAGCAACCATTGATAGGACGGCCGCTATGAAGTTACGAAGATGAATGACATATTTGATCCCTGATTCAAACAAGTGGCAACCTGGGACTAGCGGTACTGAATGTGACAAGAAGAATGAGCCACATGCACTGCCTCTGGGGAATCGTCGAAGGGAGACCCGGCTGCACGACTCACTGATTCAAGCTACATGGGGTTGTAGGTACCGGCCAGTTCATCCCGAGTTCACTTCGGCTCGCACACCGTTTTTGGCAAAGTGCCATGTAACCGCTGGTCAAGGAATTTGAGTCCAGACAACTCTACCAGGCCAGGCAGTGTCAACCTGAAATCTACGAGATGAAAGCTACACAGCTGTCCTTACAAGTTTGTTAGAGTCTATATCAGTTTCTTGGCGATGTAAACAACAATCAATATCCGAACTGTCTTGGGAACCGGTTTTCTCAACTTGCTGTCTCTTATTGGTGTGTAAATCTATCTTGTTGCTCTCGATGAGTATATGTAGTCGGGCTAAAAACTTCCCATTTGCACCATTGCTTCACCTGGCTCATCAGCTACTCTTTCACAAAGCTTGGAGCTTCCGACAGCTTTGCCTCCATCATTAGGCCAAACATATCATTGCACCTTCTCCACCACCCTCGCTACCTTACACAATGGTGTTCGTTACGAAGCTCTTCACTACCATGTAACACCTACCAGCCAGCCCACAAGAATATACTGAAGTAACTGATGATCAAATCAGCGCTCTGATGGCAGCCTCGACGATGGCTCAAGTCCCACAGGTCCGCTGCTAATACGCTAACCCGGGCGCCGGTATCCCAGTCGAGAGACGGATCAACGCTGGATGGACCGAGCAAGCCTGCCATGACCAAGGATACATGAGTAAGTTTGGGTGTTGTCCATTCTTCCTTTATGGATTGCTGGTGAGCTGACGCGGTTGCAAATAGGAGGAAACGCGGTAAGCAATCTGGGTGGCCAGATCGTCACACCAAGGTCTAGGAGATGGAAAAGCTAATCAGATCTTAGTGCATCATTGCTGCGGATGAACAGAGGGAGACTGATTTCAGGCAGGATTGCTACAGCATCAAGGTGGACGCGGGGACGGGCTGCTATCCTCTCTAGGCACGTAGCTGACCATCTGCGGCGGGGTGGAAGACAAGTGAATAACACGCAGTCAGATAACGCCAATCCGCGTTGACGGACAGATGCAATGCAGTCTATGGATATCTCGTAAACCAACCATGCCGCGCGATTTCAAACTTTCACTACTCCAACTTTTACTATTCCAACTTTCACCAATATCCAGACGAGTGCTCAGATCTTCGCGCCGCCCTTGATGGCATCACGCAGCATAGGCGCAACCTGCTTCCGCGAGTGCGAGAGGTTCTTCTGGCTCCATGCCATGCGCCACACACCCTCGCCGACCTGGTCCAGAGCCCCTCCGCGCCAGGCCTCCAGTCCGAGTTCGTCTTTGTACTCCTTGTAAAAGTTCTTGCACGCTTGGACTGCATTCTTGTTGAACGCCCAGACAAGTAGATCTCTTTCAAAGTTTCCATCAGGATGCGCCGTTGTCATGATGGAGGCGATATCCAGCCTCTTCTCCTCAGCCCAACTCTTAAACTCCTGTAGAAGGCGCTGCTCGTCACCGTCGGCTTTTGCGACGAGGTATCCCAGGTTCTGTACGACGGCCGAGACGCCCATTACGGCAGGTTCCGGTGCGGAACCCTGATCATCCCACTGCTTGTAGTCCTTGCGGAAAATGTCGCGGAAGCCGAGGGCGGAGATGTCCTCTTTGACCGCGCAGAGTGCCTCGTAAAAGATTGTGCGGTCAAAGTCCGCGCCAGCCAGGGGTTCGAGGAAGGCGGCCGCGGAAGCATCTTTGGGCGTGGTTTTGTCCTTGGATTGAAGATCCGTGGTATCAATGAGAATGGGCGCGAGGGCGAGTTTCGCGAGGTGCGCTGCATCGTCGCCTGTTGTCGGGAAGGCGGAGCGCAGGTGTTCGACAACCAAGCTCGCGCAACTGCCGCATTTCTCAACCACGCGCGGTTCGGCGCCCGTATCTGCGGGGACTTTATGCTCGTCGGCATGGTGATCGACGCAGCCTACCACACGAGAACTGTACTTCTTGCCCAGGTCGCCGGTCAGCGCGTTGTGATCGACGAGGAGCCACCTCGTGTCGTGCGCGGGGAGCTCGGAGGGTAGGTCGTCGAGGGTGAGGAGATCGGAGGGCGTGAGGTTCGCGTTGCCCAGGGCGGCCGTCATCTCGGGACGGAGTTTGAGATCATCGCGGGGGAGGTTGGAGACCGGGATGTGGAGGGTGTGAGGAGGGGTGTGGGTACGGAGGTAGGCGTAGACGACGGCAGAACAGAGGGAATCGAGGTCTAGAACGCGATATTAGCTACATGGCTATATGTAATCAAGTCGTCGGCGATGTTTCCGATTAGTAAAGGGAATGTGGAGACGTGGCTTCGGAGGTGTATGCCATGCGACGACGAGGAATCGTTGTTTACCTGCGGATTCGTTTCCAACTACAAGTGTCAGAGGACTTGATCTCTGCGCTGCCGGGGAGGTAAGTGCGACCCGCGCGTTGGCGAGAAAGACGCGCAGAGATGTCCTGCCTGACATTGTGCCGTCGGGGAGAGCTGAGGACTGCTTGACGAGGAGGTCGATTGAAGCAGTTGACGATGTCTACCTACCTAGGAGGTGGAAGGTCAAGGATGACGTCGAAATTCGGATTCCGTAAGCAGCCTTTGTCGTTATCTCCCATCGGTCGCAGCGCCGTTGTCGCTTATCATTCCCCCGCTATCGGCGCCACAGGGGTCCAGAAGTGCCCCTCCATCGCGGGGCACTTCAGTGAAGCCACTGAGTCGCGTGCTGGAAACTGGAACCCCCTCGGTGTTCTTAGCCGGCAGGTGGCTTTGAATCACCCGGAAGACTTCCGCCTCTTTATCTTGGCTACCCGGTCCCCTTGGTCCTGTCTATTGTCCCTTTACCTTGGTCTCATCAACTTCATCTCATTGGGTACATCTAACCTTGTTTGGCACCAGCACTTTGCCATTTTTTTGTCTGCATCATACATATATATCCATATATCCATATCGCAATCTCACTTATCTACCAAGACATCCATCATGGGATCTCAAGCACCCCGCATCCGCCTGGCAATCCTCGAGGCCGACACGCCTCAACCGCAGACGAAGGCCCAGTATGGCGGCTACGGCGGTGTTTTCACCGCACTGTTGCGCACTGCTGCCCTGGCCGATGAGCCTCCCGCACCGTTGGACTCCATCGTCGACCTTTCTGTGTTCCATGTCGTCGGCGACGAGGCCGTCTACCCAACTGTGGACTCCATTGATGCTATACTCATCTCGGGCAGCAAGCATAACGCCTTCGACAACGACCCCTGGATCCTGAAGCTTGTCGAGTTCACCAAGAAGTGCATCGACGGTGGCGTGCGCGTTATCGGTATCTGCTTCGGCCACCAGATCACCGCGCGCGCCCTGGGTGTCGAGGTGAAGAGGAGTGAGCTTGGCTGGGAAGTTGCGGTTGTCGATGTCAACCTCACGCCCAAGGGAAAGGAGATTTTCAAGTTGGAAAAGATGGTGAGTGACTGTAATAGTGTCGATATAATGTAACGAGCGTTACTGACACCGCCCAGCGCATTCATCAAATGCACCGCGACATCGTCGCTGCCAACCCAGAGGGCGCCGAGTCACTGGCTTACACCTCGCTGTGCCCCGTTCAGGGCTTCTATGCGCCCAAGAAGTACATCACCGTTCAGGGCCACCCAGAGTTCACCGGCCCCATCGTAAGTGAGGTACTCAATGTGCGCCATAAGGCGGGCGTATTCGACGAAGAGATGTATACCGACGCTATCAACCGCGCCAATATCGAGCACGACGGTGTCGATATCGCTCGCGGCTTCCTGCGTTTTCTTAAGGAGTGAGACGACGTCAACGCTGCAACATCCATAGCAAAAATAGACCAGCGATTACTTCTCCATCGTTTCCTTGAAATCTTACTCAACAGACCTCTCCCGCCCTCGCCCTGTCTTGCCTATGCTCCTCAAAGAGGCAAGACCTATTCACGTTCTTCACCTTCCGCAGTTGTCTTCTACTACCTATGCCCTCTTTCCTCACATTATGCCTTCCTAAATCGCCAGTTCAAGGTGGCACTTATTTAATCTTCGACCCCCTACTCGCGTCTAAGAATTTTACTTCTACAAACACCTCTACCTCATCGGCCCCAACCCCCCCAACCTCAACACCCCCTCTCGTCCCAGGAAGGTCCCTTCGTCTTACTATCAAAGATTCTTGAAAAGGCTTCTGACACCATCCCCACAAGAAGCAGTCTTGAGCATCGCATCACGCCATTGGGCTGATAAACCCAACATGGCATCGCCGAGAAGCGCCTTCCCCCGACCTGAGGGTGATCAGCAAAGAAAATTCCAGTTCAGCTGTGCTTCTGACGACGAGGATGAGGAGGAGGCTCAGGTTGCACAGTCCTCTAAAGATCTCACGCAGACCTCTACCGATCTCACCAGCGATTTTGACGCGATGTTTGAAGCAACAGTACACACGTCCGAGGGAACTGATAAGCAAGCTCAAGGCAAGGACATTTCTTCATGCGTATACACCCAGGATGAAGACCTTAGCGACCTTTTCGTTCCTCAGAACCATGACAGCGCTGCCGAGCATGTCGAAATCAAGGTCAAGGACGAGCGTGAATCCGACGAAGACATAGTAATGATACATCCAGAGACCGCGTCGAAAGATGCACAATCCAGATGGGCCCAGCCCAAAAGATGGATTATCGACCTGGTCACTGGAGTCAAGGAAGAGCCACACAGCGAGGCGGGCGTCAGTCGTGAAGCGCGCAATTTTCAGAATGAATCCTCAGCTTCTGCAGCTCCTGGAACTCTCTCCGACGTCAAAGTCAAAGTTGAGGATGAGGAAAAGAAGCGGAAACGCCAAAACGAGCTGACACAAAAGCTAATTATGAAAGTCGCTCTCAGCAACGATGAGTTCGCCGAGCTGAATCGCCTTAACAAAGAGCTAGAGGGACTTACAGGTGAAGGCTTGTCCAACGAAGATCGGGAAGCAGGCAAGCAACAGAAGAAAGCTCGGAGATCGCCGCCGAAGACAGCGAAAGAATACTTCGCTCGAGTCATGGGCAAGGAACAAGAGAAGCGGGAGGCTCGGGCTTTCAAAAGAGCTGCGGAAGGCAAAAGTGAACGACAGAACAAGCGTCAAAAGCTTAGCGTTAAAGAGACGCGCCAGTTGGAGCAGGGATCAAAACGCCTTCAAAGCATTCGCGAGGTCCACGATGCTATACAGGAACGGGCAGATCTAGGTGACCTTCCGGATGAGCCGATTATCATAGCCAAAACGATCAGAGACCAGCTGAAACAAATTGCCGACAACATCCCTGAGGGTACCGACAAGGCCCTCGCCAAAGACCAAATGGCAGAGTTGAGAGAAGCTGTCCACGCTTGGGGCACTGGTGCGGTTAGTGCCGAGAACGGCATATGGAAAGTTCGAGGCCTAAAGGCTCTACTACCTAGCCATCAGATCATCGTAGGCGCGTGGATGCTGAGCAGAGAACTGAAATTCAGCACCACTCTTCCTCGCGGCGGAATCCTGGCAGACGTCATGGGCATGGGAAAGACTATCGAGACACTCTCATGCATGGTTGGAAACCAGGCCGAGGCAGAAGAAAAAGAGATGGGTGAAGGAGCGACGCTGGTCATTTGTCAATCCGGTCAAAACATCGATCAGTGGATGGCCGAAATCAGGAAACATTGCGATAAGAAGTTCGCCAGCGATATTGTGCATTACAAGGCCAGCAACAAGATGGACGTCGAGCTACTGGGTAAACTCAACGTGGTGTAAGAATATTGCAGCCCCTCAGAAACGTGTCAGTGATGCTAATTCGAACAGGTTTGCCAGCTACACTCAGCTTAGAGACAGCATTCCTTCAGACAAGGAACGGGTGGAAATGTTCAGACAAATCGAAGACCCGGAACGGTTCAGGGAGTGGGAGGAAGAGCGCACAGGCAAGCTTTTCAAGATGAAGTGGCATCGTGTGGTGCTTGACGAAGCACACATGATCAAGAATCACAAGTCGAGTAGTGAGTCAAGATAAAACTGGTTTTCGGAGTTCGACTGACAATCAAAATCAGCCGCTCAGGCTTGCTGCAAGCTGGCCGCCAAGTACCGTTGGGCCGTCACTGGGACCCCGCTCGTCAACTGCGATTCTGGTATCTCTACCCCATACATCTTCCTGAAGTTGGAACTGACAATTGTTCAACAGAATTCTACTCATATCTGAAGTTCATTCAGTTTGACGTGGGCGATCTGGGGGACTACCTGAGACGGTTCTGCACTGGAGTAAGTTGAGTGATATATCGAGTAGCACGAAATAGACCGCTAACCGTGTCACAGAAAGACGCCAAACTGAGACACCAGAGACTGGCCTTTGACATCATGTATCGGAGGTCGGTTTGAAAATTCTCATTGCTCTAAGCTCGTTTGACTGACTGAGCCAGAACTCAAAATGACGAGTTTCTCGGCCAAAGGATTCTCAACCTGCGCCAAACGCATCCGACTCTTCAGCATCTCATGCTATCAGAAGAGGAGATGGTCATTTTCCGGTATCTCAAATACGATATCCCTATTAGAAGTCTGATGCTAACCAGATTCAGCATGACAGAGAGGTGCTTCAGAAGAAGAATCAACAAAGATTTGCAAGACGGCGTTGCTGAGAGACGAATTCTGTGCTACCTAACTATGCTTCTTCGTCTTCGTCAAGCTTCAACCCATCCATTCCTTCTTGAGAGCTTGATTGGTGAAAACTTCACGCTTGAAGATCTTCGAAAGACAATGGAACGACTTCGAGAACTCAAAGACAAGAAGACTGTTTACGAGCAGATTGGCTCGTGGAACCAGCGTCACAAAATTTCAGACGATCGCATCATCCAGATCGTCGCGGAAGCTGAGCGCAGAAAGGAGGCTGACGAGAACGACACTACACTCGATGAGCTTCTTGACAATGACGATGATGAAGCTGATAATGCCGCCCCGAAGCAAGCTAAAAAGTGCTCTCAACCTGGAACCGCTGCAAACGATTGCGATAATGTCAGCGATGACTTGGACGAAGTCAACAGCGTTGATGAAATTGACGAAGACGACGATGGCATGATACCTGGAGACTACCTGGCTGACCGGCAAGCGCGGCAAAATGCGGGCAGAGTCACTCTTCCCAAGATACATGCTGTTACTCCGTTAAACCCCTTCGGCGACAGCTCTTTCGGATTGTACTTCGACATGGAAAAGCAGCTGGAGTACATGGAACGGCTTGAGAAGTTGGCAGTCGCGAAGTGCGGTGTGTGCCAAAAGAAACCGGAGAGCCCACACACTGGAAGTAGAGTAAGTTGAACGAATCACTTGATTTGATAGCTTGCTAATCGAAAGTTAGTGCGGACATATTTTCTGCTGCAGCTGCTTGGTCAAGCATCTGGGGACGAAGGTAAGTCTACATGATTTCCGAAGGCTGATCATTACTCAAGTCAAAACAGGGAAGAAAGTGTCCTCGCTGCCCGATGTTGATTGGCGAGCCTAAGCCACTCCGGGCGTTTGACAGCATGGACGGTATTGAGAGCGACTCTCACGGCGCTGCTGGATCCCCGGGCAGCCGCAAAGGCAAGAGGGGCAGGAGAGATAAGGATTACATCAAGGGTTTTGACTACGCCGGATTCCAGCCAACCCAGGACGACAAGGAGGACAAGAAGCCTCTTCGGTTTCTTCAGATTGCTGACAGGATGTCCCATCTTTCAGTCACTCCCAGCGCCAAAACGACGGCTCTCAAAGAAACCATTCTAAGATGGCGAGAGGAAGCCCCCGACGACAAGATTATCAGTATGTGGCTCTTGTTCGCTCATCATTGTCTTGCTAATGTGAGTCTTCTAGTCTTTAGCCAGTTCAACGTATGCATGAAGGTGGTTGCGCGCATGCTTGAGGGAGAGGGAATCATGTTCTCCTACTTGAGTGGATCGATGAACACTGAGCAACGAGGAAAAGCAGTCAAGGAATTCGAAAAGGGCGACGAGGTTCAAGTCCTGATAGTCTCGTTGCGCGCGGGTGGCACAGCTCTTAACCTAACTCGCGGCAATCGTGTCATCCTCATGGAGCTGTGGTGGAATCATGCGGTTGAGCAGCAGGCGTTTGCCCGTGTCTACCGCATGGGCCAGCAGAAGGAGACTCACTTCTTGCGTTTCGTTGTCTACACCCCCATTGAACAGCGCATGCTGAAGATGCAGTCCGACAAGATTCTTCGCATCGACGCCGCGCTGCAGGACAATACACCTCGAGCACCCAAGATCACTGTCGAGGACATAGCATCTATGCTTGGTAAGGTGGTTACCAGAAAGGGCGTTATGCAGGTTGTCGCCGACTACAAAGACGGCGAAGATGACGATGAAGACATGGAGCCCGACGATGAAACCAGAGCGGTGGCAGCAGAGGACGAGCCGGATCTGGAAGGCTTCGTCGTACCCGACGATGAGGTCGACTATGAAGACGATGAGGACGACGAAATTTGAGATGTACCAAGATCTCTCTTCACAATTTACCCGGACGTTTCGGCATTTATACTTTGCATTTCGAACCGACATTTCTACACCTGCATTAGATACAGACGTCGTCCATCATAAGGGGGGCCGGCTTCTTATTCATTCAACTCGCGGATTCCATGCTTTGCGTTCTTCAAATCTAGGCAGTCAAACACAGCCAGGATCACTTTCATATTTGAGAAACGGCTCAAAATCAAGCTGAATTTTGGGACTCTGGAGACAAACAGATTGGAGGAGCGCATTTTGAGAAATCATGCGGAGGCAGCTAATGAGGCGTGATGTGGAGCTGGGAATGATTTCATCTACCTCACGATTTCGCACAAGAATTTGCAGGAGATGTTTTCTCCGATCTCATAGAGACGACCATGGACTTCAACATGGATTATTAGACTTATAGACTGAAAGTTCGTTGAGCAAACTCATGTGAGATCTTTCTATTTGCCTACAATCGGCGACGTCATCGGAGTGACCATATTGTACTTGAATGCTTTAGTTTCGTTTCCTCATCTCGTCTCTCTCCGTCTTATTTGTCTTTCCTTTCCGGACTCTGCGCTGTATCCTCTTTTTACTTGGTTTGGATTATCTGGAAGACTATTCTTAGGGCTCGGTTTTCTTTGCGAATTAGCTCTAGGGTCACTTAATTCCCGATTCGCACGAGTCTGCCGGCGCTTCTCGTTACTTGAAATCGTAGCAGCTAGAGTGAAATGCATTTCTGTAACTTTTCATATGTATTAGCGATGAATAGCTATCACAGATATCCTCTGAAATAGTAATTCCCAATAACATAAGATGGCACTGACTGAAGCTTTCCTAAGCATTTGAACGCAACTCAAATACGGCAAACATACAGAAAGCCATGCCCAGTCTTGTTTCGTGTCTCTTAAAGGCAATTTTAGGCGTTGTGAAGTACGACGGCTTAATCGTCAAGTTCCCTTCGACTTTACATGTCAGTTCAGTCGTCATGGTTTCTAGCAAGAGCTGACGAAGCAAACATCAAAACGACACTCTATAACATATCGTAGTAATAAGCCACCAATATCTTCACTGGAATGAAACCCTGCCAAATACGAAAATGCCCCCTACACGCAGTCCGCCCAAAGACACACGCCCTCTATCCAGTCGCTGTCGAAAACCCAACAGGTCTCCTTCGATTCATCTGCAGCCACGACATGGTCCGTTGATACGAAAACCACAAGCCCCAAAGCCCGGAGCTAACTACTGCTGGAGTAGCACGACATGAGCGGATTGCATTCTCGCAGACGTCGCACCGACTTCGCATCTGCCGATGCAGCGAGCCTGTTCGGACCACTAGTGGGGCCGAGGTTACCGCCGGGGGGTGGCGGTCCACTGTACTTCGGCTTTAAGCGACCAGACCTCAGAATTACGGAGTCCCTTGCAGCGCTCGCTCCACTGTCCGGGAGAGCACGGACTACTTTGGCGCCGATTGGCGACCGCGTCCGTCACGATCTGCCAGGAATCCTACGCCAAGGCATCTTGGTGCGTAGGATTGAACACGTCACATTTCGGAGCCGCGCAAGTGACAAACATGACATGATTGAATATTATCAGATTCGAAATTCAAGAGAGACCAAAGTCAACTCCAAAACTCATGTGGTATCAAGGTATGCGCCGGAAATACAGGAAAAATGACTACGCTAATGATGACGTCCGCCGACCTGCCCGTTGCCGGGCCTCGTCCTTGTCCCTTCGCAACTTGGACGGGGACCTCCTGAATGGTGTTCTCCTGTCAATCCAGGGCTTCTCTACTGCGCAAAACAGACATGCGTTGACCAGGCCCTGTATCGAAAGGCTTACTAACGATAGCAGCACGACCGCAAACGGGCCGGCCTGTTCCGGGTTGTCCCAGCGCATGACGTGAGCCACGAACGGGACCGCCCAGATGAGTATGTATACAAACGGGTATAAGAACAGC
The DNA here is from genome assembly GCA_000350065.2 of Colletotrichum orbiculare MAFF 240422. Lineage (NCBI taxonomy): Eukaryota > Fungi > Ascomycota > Sordariomycetes > Glomerellales > Glomerellaceae > Colletotrichum > Colletotrichum orbiculare. The sequence continues at coordinate 610,346 of AMCV02000039.1, read as the reverse complement.
AGCCGAAGTTGACGGCGGATCTTGTCGCGTGTTTTGGCCATGCCCGTACCGTCCATGGCCGGGTGAAAGAGGAATGGGGTGTCGTTGTGGTCAGGGTCCGAGTCGAGCGATGTGCCACGACGGAGGATAGACCAGATATTGGCGAGAGACTTTGCGCGCGCACTGGTGGGGCTATTTGGTGGGTGCCAGGCGGTAAAGCTTGGACGATGGGGTTGGTGAATGTACGACGGGCTGAGGTCGATCGTTTCCCGTCGGATGTGACTCTGAGGAGGTGGGGAAATGGGTTCGAAAGTCGTAGATAAAGGGCTAGTGCTTGGATCGAGCGCTCGCGGCTCGACGCTTTCGTCTTGCTCCGGGATGCTACCGTCTTCGTTGCCGTAGGTTGGCCAGTTCCACTGGATCTTCTGCCGGCTGTGAAGAAGCTCAATGTCTGATGCCATGGTGGTTGTTGATGAAGCAGTCCGCAGCCTTTCCGACTCCTCCATCGACGTTTCCGATCCACGACGTGAATCTGGGGTCTGCGGGATATGGGACCAGGGCCCGCTATCCGGCATGAATGTCGCACTTGCTCTCCTCATTGCGCTGAGACGGCCGAATCGTCGCATGCGTAGCGTTACGTAGATGTAGATGTAGGCATAGAGCGCGACAATGGTAAGAAGAATCATGTATCGGGGAACCCAGCTGAGAGCCAGTCTGGTCCACTCAGGACGGACGGGCAGGTAGCAGAACTCGCCGTTGTTGGCGTACCCAGGCCAGTTGATGAAAGCCAAGGAGGCCATCAGCAGTGGCACCAGGATGAAAATACCAAAGGCGGTGCGACGGTGTGGATACAAGCCACTCTGTCTACCCGAATGGCGTGGCCGAAAGATGTAAATGGCCGTGTGCAAGGCGATGAGAACCACGGCAATATCGGAGGCCTCGATACCGACTGACAGGAAGAAGCCGCTTGCTTGGCAAAATGACGAGTCGGAAGCGATGGGACCGCTTCTAAAGTCCGCGATCGGGAATATGATGAACCAGAGTGATTTGAGCATGTCGCTCGACATGAGCAGCATGATGAGGCTTCCGTCGGTCAGCAAATTAAAATTTGTCCATCCAGTTTATGCGACTTACTCGTGGCGAAAGCTCCGTCGCATGCGGGAGAACCAGTAAAATGCGAGAGTGACAGAAGCAAAACTCAGGGAGGCAACAGCCAGCGACGTTGACTGGATGATGGTCCATTGGTGTTCAGTAATGCCGTCAGGAATTCGGTCGAAAGCCGGCGTCAAGCGCGCGCTGAGAGCCTCGGATGCAGACTGTGTTGGCACCTGTGCCGCATCGGGGCTCGCGAGTGCGCGAGGCCATGGGGCCATGGCGACTGTGATGTCCGAAAGACCGAACCCCGTGGATCAAAGAAGAGATGGTTCACGTGGGAGGCTCCGGATTCCTCATGGTGATGTGTGTGACGGATAGGTCGCACCAATAATTGATATGCGCGGACTTGTTGACCAGTATTCGGTGGGATCGAGTCGAGTCGAGTCGAACTATCCGGGATACCAGACCTCCTCCGACTTTACGTCCGCCTTTTGCCCTCAAATATGGCCCTTCTTTTGCGCAATCGTCTTGGAAAACCCGAATTCAAACCGTTGTTCCAAACCAACTCGAGTAGGACCGATTGATCTTTTGATGCCGTGCTGGCTGAGCTTGGCGGTGAAAGGTGTGTATCCCTGGCGGCGATGGGTTTGTCTCTTTCAAAGGCAGACGTCACTTCGTTCGCATATAGACCCGTGGTGGATGATCACAAGACGCAAACCGAGTATCCAGCGCGTTTGTCCGTTGAAAAGTCGAAGTTAGTGGTGTATGCAAAATTCCTTTCTTCGGGGACCAAAAGACGGATGGAAACGGGAGGGCAGGGAGGCTGGTGGGTATAAGTGCTGTAGTCGGCGTGAGTACAAGCTTGTTTCGTGCGTGAGTGTCTTCAGCTCTGGCAACATAGGGCGTGGAAACGAGGGCCGCACTCCATCCACCCGGCTTCAATTTACCGCTCAGGAAAGGGCGACAGAAGCTTAAAAAGGGACGGACACAAGCGAGACAACTGAGCGCGAATAGGAGAGACGGGGAGCGGATACGCTCGAAAAAGCAAGACAGACTGCTAGCGTTGTGGTTTGAGGCTTTTGGGCAGCCCAATGAACGGGCAGCCAAGGGCAATAGGCATCCGGTGCGGTGTGTGTGCGTCTGTGTGTTTGTGCGTCGATCGTGTGATGGGGGGCGTGTGAAGGCGGCGCGCGGGTGTTTGTCGAACGGCAGAATGCGTTGAGCATGGCTTGACGTGTCGGGGCGACTGAAGGTGTCAGTCGTCCCTGGGGAGTGCGGCTCGGAAGGGTTGGGTGGCTGGCGGTCTGGTCTCGCCAGGGTATGGAGTGACTAACTGCTTGCTGGTGGTCTCGTCTCGTCTCGTTCGGTTCATTGGTGGCTACATCGACTGGACTTGGTATTCAAACTGGCCATCTCAGCCATGAATGATTAGACGAGAGACACGAGAGAGACAGCCGGCCAGGCGACCCCTCCAAAAGCAGCAGGAGGCGGTACGTGTTCGTAGTATAGCACGTAGTACGAGGAGCAGAGTAGCGAGGTTGCGAGGGACCTGGGCCCGACTGGGCTTGGCCTCGCAGGGCAAGGCGCCAACACAGCACACGACTGAAAAAGCAAGCAAATGGAGACGGCTGCCAGATTGTCCATTTTCTGCGTTGAGGGGATTGTGGCATGGCTGTGAGCGTCCTGACGAAGGATGGGCAGACAAGCGAAGCAGTGCTCGCGAACCCATGATGACGGCGTGCCGTGTCTTGTGCCTCCAGCTGACGGCGGTCTTGTGGTGTAGCATGCGAAGTATCTATGGTCGGATCAGTGCCGACAGACGAATTATGCTGAGGAGGTCATGCACGCGACGTGGAGGACGGACGACGAGCGGCGTACGGATACAGCAGACGGAAAGGCGGACAAGCGGACAGCAGGTGCAGACCGATTAATTAGGTGTCGGAACAATAATTAGCAACCTCTAGCCGCAGTCCAGGTCAGACTCGACGAACCGAGACAGGTGACGAAAGGTGTGGGAAGCCAGGCCAACAGCGCAGTAAATGAGCGATTCGGTCTCGGTTGGGCTATTGATGAGCCCCTGGAAGAGCTGATGGTTGACTGCGAGGCGCCGGGAAATCAGCTGTATGTTCCGTCGACAAAGAAAAAGAGTCGGCTGCGGGCGATGAAGCGCCGACAAATGTGTTTTGTCATTGCCTAGGCTGACAAGATGTTGGGCGATTCAGGGGCCGCATCCGACCCATACTTGCGACAACCCATCAATGAGCCTTGTAGATATTTATCCGAGAACAGGAGCTGCGTTGAAATCAACACAGCAAAGCGGCGTCTTTCCGGGAGGATTTCGCTGCGAAAGTCCGACGAATGAAGGCATCCGCGACTGATGGGCAACAACCTGGAAAGTATTAGATCGCCGGCATGAGAGTGGGGGGCCCGTGGGAAAAGGGCTGACATGGGGAAAGCCTGATCTCTGGGCACAATACCGTACTCGGTACGGATACCCCGTAATACTCTAATCACCACTTTGTGCCGCCCTCTCGGATTGAGGAGCACAGGGCGACCAGCTCGAGCTCGAGTTGTACTCGGTAGGGCCGAGTTTGGAATAGCACAAGGCCCCGGGCGATGGTTTGTGGACATGCATAAGCAGCTTGTGCGGGATGAGTAAAAAGTTGGGATAGTGAGGCCGAGCAACTGAACGGGACTGTGTCCGCTGACGGCGCCGGGAACTGAGTGCTAACCGTCGTCGTCGGCAGATGATCGATGGCTAGGCTAAGCACGGAAATAGCCAAAATAAAGATGGCGGCCATGGCCATGGGGGAAAAGTGAAAGTGGTGGCTTTGACGGTCTGCGCAAGGACGCGCCAGGAAGCTGGCCGGGTAAACGGCGACGGTGACGTGTGTGGGAGCGACGTTGGCAATCGGATTCGGCATCTCCAGCCGCCTGGAGGCTAAGACGATGGGCTCGATCAAAGCAGGTAAATTTGGATACGGGTGGACGGTAACCGCAGATCCAGAGGCTGCACAGATGTGAGAGGTTGGAGAAGGACGTCGAAATTCGACATCGTCAAGTAGGCACTACGAGGGAAGGTAGCGCAAATGTCGACCGCTCCTTATTACCTACCTACCTGAAGCTATACACAGGCACAGAGGTACGGAGGAACATCTTTCCCCAGGGCAGCACGGGAGGCAGGTATGGCAGTATTAGCTAGCAGCTCTTTTTTCGCGACACGGCAGGAAGCAACGGCCGAGATGGGCCGGGACCAGGCACAGCTAGGTCCTACCCACAGGTGCTGACGGGATGCACCTGCCCTGCAGCAGTTTGGGAGCAGGAGTGGCAGTGGCAATGCCCAGAACCTGAGGCACCTCCGTACTTCGTCTTGCTGCTACCTACGTTCCAGCATCGCCCTCATCGTGCTGGGCTGCTGCTATACTATTGGCACTTGAGGCAAGGTGCTACCAACCCATAAACACCTTCAGATGGCAAGCAATCTACCTTATGAGGAGAAAGTCGGTGTCCAATTGCTTTACAGTAATATACATGTCATGAGTCTAGCCATGGAGACAGCAAATGTTTCCTTGAGAATAAATGGTCATGCAGCCAACGCCGCCTCCCCCCCTTCCGCTTTAACTTGCACCTTCACCGCACAGAGCAACAGCTTGAATCGCATTGGATGCACCTGCCTACCGTTCGGCATCCTGCCGCGATTTGCCCTGTTCTTGCCCGGCCAGTGTCTGCCCAATTCTTACCAACAGTCCGTTCTGCCAAATCATTGCCCCCAATCCCAGTCCACGGGCGTGCCACTGGCCCAAATGTCGCTGCACCTGCCCAGCACTGCACCTGCCTTACTTCAGTGCCATTGCCGGGCCTGCCCGCACGAGTCACGGAGAGGCCAAAGCAGCCCAAATACTGACTAAACCTGCCTCCTGCATCGTGGCTCACGGCTCACCTCAGTCAAAGAAAACCTCAAGGCCCAAGGCACGTCCCCCTTTCTCGCAAGCGCGCGGCCTTGGACTAATTAATAGCTGTCCGTCACTGTACGAAAGACTCGGAAACAGCAAATCAGGGGCCTCGGAGCCATCGCCACACCGAGCCATGCCCTGGAGCTTTAAGGGCAAAGGCTGACCGAAAGCTTCACATTGACTGCGATGCCGTGGGAACCAGACGACAGCGTCCCCAAGCTCCACGGCATCACATCACTCTACATCATGCGCCTTGTCCATCACGTCCAACCTTGCGAGGAACTACAGACGCGAAGACCCTCCTACCGATATCTATGAGCCACGAACCTTCATAGAGCTCTTCCAGGTCTTACGCCCGTCGGTGTTGCAGCTGATCAGCCATTTGCGTGCGTGGCTCTTCGGTGCCTCCAGTTCGTCTCCCCCTTTTTCGTCCTCTGTTGTCATCTGCTACCTCCGATATAATAGTTGTTGGCCAGCCACTGCCAAAGGGTCTATGTGTATAACTAGCAAACAGAGGCTGCCTACTTGGCTGAAGACAGACTGCCAAGCGGCTGAGCACTCGACCGTCGCTGGCAATGCAGCAGTCGCTTCGACCAGATGGGCCCGAAGGGTGCGATTCACCGCTCCCAGGCCATCCTGACGGAGCTTACTGCGTACGTTAGCAGATCAAGCAGATCCAATGTGTTTGATAACAGATCTGCGCCCGCCATTTTGCTTCTTCAAGTCGCGGCACCCGGCTCGACATTCCATTTGCAGCTGAACTCCAACCTGTCATTTCTCGTTGGATTGGATCGTCCGCGTCTGCAATCTCTTGCAATCGTATCCGTACGCGGCCACCGATGACAGCCATATCCAAGACAAGTCTCAAGCCATACGTACTTGTATGCGCCTTCGGTATTATCTGCGACCAACATATACGTATTGCAGCACGACGTCTGTGCTACGCTGGGGTTTCCCATGCGTTTTTGGAGCAAATGTCCATTCGCACCTCGACTCAGGCAATTGCACCCATCGACCTTGGATTTCCCTGTCCCATTGACGCCGTCATTGGTATGCGACGACGCCGCCTGTATCCGACGGACATACAGCTTGCGTGTCCATGACTGAAAGTGCCCGCAAAACAACTCCAGATTACCGACATCTTGCCCCTACACTAGGCAACAACGCATGTTCGCTACGTTCATTCTGTACCCTCCCTACGCAGTAGTCCGCATCAACGGGCAGCCCGTATTCGGCTACCGCTCGCACACCAATTGTTACCGGTGAGCGCACCACGATTCGGCCTAGGCTTCTTGATCGCAGTCGAAAATACCATTCACACCATGAGCTGTAACAAGCACCAGACGGCTTGCTAAGCCAGTGCTATCGTCACCGCTACACCGACATCGATATCTCATTAATTACTATGTAGCCACACTGGACTTGAGCTTCTCGGGCGACAAGGACCGGGATGTGGGGGTGCAGTTGCAGGCGCAGCCGCCCTGGCCCTCGGGCTGGTCCCCTCTGATCGGCCCAAGTGGATGATTTAGACCATGATGGGGAAATTTGGATGGCTTAATCCCTCCCTCGTTCCCACCAACTCCGTCACGATCTGCCGGAGTGTGTCCCAATCTCGAGTGTGCGTCTGACATGATTGGCGGCATCGTACAAATCACTTCCCGCCTGAGCCGTGCCACCCTGGTCAAAGGTCGAAAGCTTAACCTTCAGGCTGGGACTTGGACATCGTCGTTCGTAAGCACGCAGATGGGATGGACGGAATGAACCGCCTGCCTCCTGTCCATCTCTCTTGTCCAACATGTTGGCCAGATCTTGTCCGCACTTGGCATGTTTGAACACTCGGCATTTGCGACCCCCAACCTGAGAGAGCCAGTTTCGCAAATGCTTTCAGTCGCCAACCTCTGTGTCCACGAAACAAGGCGCCAACACTTCCCGTCTGGGATGGATGGGTTTCAAAGCATGGAGAGAAAAAGGGGTTCGCGGAGTCGACATAATGCCATACCGGCACTCAAGGTACTCATGGGTGCCTGGTGCCGAGTTGCGACGCCTTTGCATTCCCGCACGATTGTCCTCTTGGGCGCTGCAGTCAGTCTGGCTGCCGAGCTTGCCAAGGATACTTGGCTCGTTGTTTGGATCTATTCTCGGCTCCGTGAGACCTTTCGTCCGAACCGATCACCCGCTGCCGTCATTCAAGCCGTCGCCGACACCGATCATCGTGTTTGCCCACCTCCACTGCTCGCACCCCTTTTCGCACAGCCCTGGGAGTGAAGAATGCCGAAAACCGAGACCGAAATCTGGCCGCGCTGACCCCTTCTACCTATACCTCCAATGCGGTGGGAAACCTTCATTGCCGCATTTGGCCTGGAGAGCAAGTCCGGCGGGCCTGGGCAGAACTATTTGCGGCTTTCTAGTTTCCTAAAGAGGAAGCATCCCTCTTCGAACGCGCAGCAGGTTCTTTAACACTTCATGCGAGCCGCCTAATTCTGTCTGAGAGAATTCCTAGTCCGGCTCACCATCTCATCCTTGGGATGATGGTATGTCCCGTCGTCTCCCTTATTGAAATGCCCTTGATGCACCAATGGCGGCTGCCTCTTTCCGAGTTGTACTAGGCTCGGGAACATATCTGCGTCTTTCGCCTCAAATCACGTCCAGCTTTTCCTATGCGCTCGCTACCTGGAGCCTGTCCAGGATGGGGCCCCTTCCAACGTTGAAATATCACAGACATATAAGGGCATAGCGCAAGGAATGAGTTTCATCTTCAATATTCGAGGCCACCAGCGAGTTGCGGGAAGCTATGGGCCAGAAATACAATCTCGGCGTCTAGTGCGGCTGTTGCCATCAGCATCGCGACACATTTCGACGTGGCTTTGCAAATTGAGCTTGTACAGCTCGTTGTGGGGCTCTGCTTGAAGCCAAGTCGGGAAGGTCGACGCATAATCAGCACACGTCTGTTTCCAGGAAGCCTCTAGAAGGCACACTCCGACTGTCTTACCATCTTCTCAGCAATGTGCATTGCCAGGTGAACCTGAGCAGTGGTCAATCACAGGCGGCGCGTCACATCTTAACGTCTGTTATCGACCTCGGCATCATGAGAACTGTTCACTTGCAACATAGCGACGTTCGCTATGAAGGACCTCGACGACTGCCACCTCCACGAATGGTGTTTGCGTGAGCCAAGAGAACACGGTCTATGAGTTGTCGCGGATTGTAGGCGTAGCCTGACATGGTAAACGTTGCTTGACACGTCCAACGTAATGGTGACACGGCAGAGGTTCGTTAGCTTCCCGTCATGATTTCGTCGTGGATTATTCGTCCCAATCTTGGATCGGACGACGTCATAGCTCTGACATGGTTCCGGCGCCAAAGGTCAGTCGCAGTCATCTGAGCAGGTTGTGGTGTCAACATTTGGTGAGAGTTGAACATATGTGGTAACATTACTGGCAAACAAACTATTGTGAATGGACGTTCGCAGTATGCCATGAAATGGGTGGCAGTCAGGCATGATACGCTGCCAAACTCTGTGGTCACACAGCAAATCCATATCAGATGAACAAACACCATGCACGAGTTGCGGACCACGTCCGGGGCACCCAACCAGCGACTTCAACTCGGACATGAGCCGTTTCACACCCAACCCATTCAAACGGCAGTCAGCCCTTGTGTGGGGGAGCGAGGACTGCGACGCGAAGCGCAGCGGCCACTTGATGGTCGGTAAAGCACATCAGATGATCAGACACGGATCACCGACAAATGTCCTCTACAAACCATGTTTCCTAGGAGGCGAACGATCCGGAATTCACTCCGGAGACATAGCTGATAGGCCACCTGGTGCTGCTGGCTTCTTGGCCCTGGCTTCCCCCAAGATGCGAAGTCAAAGAGAGACGCGATAACCCGGCGAGCTGATGAATATGCCGAGCTGTGCAGTGTTCCTCCATCCCGGGCGCGTGGGAAGACCGTGTTAGGCAGTGCATATTTCCAAAGACCTGTCGCCTCTGTTGTGACTGCCGTGTCAGAGTTTGGCAACATCCCAGACACTGAGCCATTCCATCTTGTTCCTTCAGATATTTGGGTGCCCGTAAAAGCAAGAAATGGTCACCGGTTCTTTCTGGGAGATTTTGCCCCAAAAGGTTCGCGTGATTGAGGATACTGGTCGCAGGGCCTCGGGATGGGTAATCAGCACGTGAAGTCAAATATCTCGATGGTCGCCGTCATAGATTCTTGGTATCGTGTTTTACTGCCCACGTAATCACGCCACAGTAACATTTAAGCTCACACTGCGGAAGAAAAGTGTCGGTGGAGTCTTGCGTTTATTACTGGTGATCTACTGTAGGACGTTTCAGGATTCGAAATGCTATAAGCTCAAGACACTTCTTTTCCGATACCAAGCAGCGCAGCTGGCCTGTGTAACTAAATCTCCTGCAGATACTGGGAACAGGAGACCGACGTATACGACGGCCAACAGAAGGCCGGTGCTAAAACAGACGACTACCGGGAGTTCATGTAGTGAAACGGAACATCCGCAAGACTTTCTGCTGATTACCGGCATGGAGACAGATTGTTGAACCATACTAAGCTGTTTTACTTACCATCTTCTGCTTCTAGGTCGACGGGAACACATGGCCCAAACATTGCGACCCTAACATTGCGCTACATTTCTGTAACATATAATTCTTCTACGTCTTTCCATTCTCAAGAAACCGAATCATACCACCGCTTGCTATCTTAACATCTGTAATTGCTTTTGTGTCCCGGCATAACTTGCTGCGAGTTGAGAAGAGGCGTGTTTTTGATATCCACCCCTGGCCCAGTCGGCTGATGTGCCACGTCTCCTTTCCTTTGCGAAGGCTGTTTGGACCTTCTTCACTACGATGACTTGAGTTCTTGTTGAGTTTCTGGGACTAGGCAGCATCTCTTCTTCATGTACGATATAAGCAGACACAAAGACAGAGAGAATAGACGTATTGTGTGTGTTAGCCATCACTATCAGCAGCACAGTCGAGACGGCTACTTGGCAAACCGGTAGCATCCTCATTGAATCTTGTACGAAGTGTTGACTAGATGTCCATCAATTATAACTTCTTCTATTGGGGCTGTTCTTCATCTCTTGCAGACGAAGGGGAAAAGGCTTTTGGTCATGTACGCGCCGTCATGCCCTGATGACTGATTACCCAAGCTCTCATTTCAAAGAGCCTCGAATCTCCTTGGACATAAGAGCGCCCGATTCATGTGTTTACTCCATACATGTAAACAGGCCCCTCTTAACTGTGGAATTCATTTTTCGTACAACACTAACTCAATGACTCTGTCACCAGTGTACATGTCCGTCCCCGCCTCCTCCCTGCTTGCTCCTTCCTCACCGCCCTCCATATTATTCTCAATGATCAGATTTTCCACTGAGATGTCGTAGTCCACCGGAGACATAAGCTGTATATTTTCAAGGTCCAACATGAGTTCCGACTCACGGTCATTGTTGTGCTCGGAGGGACGCGTCTCTTTGGTCTTCTAATGTCGCATCTGGTCGATACCCTCGTCAGTGGTCTCTCGAACCTGAATGACTACAGCGTGGGTGCTATTCAACCCCAGGTACTCGGCAATAATCCTCTCGTCGCGTGTCTCCACAACCCACTTCCTGATGATATACCGCACGCAGTTAGCCCAGCCCCCAGAGGCGGCACTTCTTCCTCGGTCTCATGGAGACTGATCTTGTGGTAGAATACTGTTGTCCTCGTATGGGAACGCAGCTGTGGTCGACGCCGTACTTGTTGCTGGTAATTCCATCCTTGAGCGTGTCGAGCTGAGCCTCGCCCTTCTTCTTCTGCTTGACCTCTTTGTGGGTCCTTTTGCCAATATGTTCAATTTATGGACCTGCGTACTGTTCGACTAACTGCGCTATCACGGCTTTGGGAGCCTGGATGTTGTCTGTGACGTCGCACTTCACGTCCTTGACGGCGAGGACGAAAGGGGGGGGGGGCTCCCGGTGGCTCGGTCGTATGTTTAGTTGCACCTCGGGCAATTATTGGCCCCTCTGTACCGTCTCTTCGCTCCGGCAAGACGCAACACTGACAGAACATGAGGCCACAAAGGGCTCCAACGTCAATTGTCGATTCCCATTTCGATGATATGATGTTGCTCACGGAGTTGACGATCCACCACCGTCACCGACTGAAGCCTCTCGCACGCCGCCCAGCTACTCCGAAATTCACAAGCCGCGAAATACCGTGTCAAGCGTAGCTTAAAGACTATAGGTTCACGGTTGTCATCGTCATTCCCCCTGACATCTGCAGATATACCCCTGAGGCCCTCGATCTTCCCTTGCAGCTTCTGGTTCCTACCGCGAGGGGACCTCTCGCTGAACATTTTCTCTAGGTTCCAGACATGCATAAAAAGTATTCTCTCTGTTTTCACATGAGATCAGTTTTGCTCGAGTACTGGAGCTCTTCGAGCTTTGCGTATGTTACACTGTTGAACTGGCTAATTCAAGGCAGATTAACTGCATTTAAAGCCCATGAGTTACTCATAGATTATCTGTTACGCGGGCTGCCTGTCCACCCACGTTCATTGCGTCTATAGGGGTGGCAGGTTGTCGAAGATGAGCACACCCGACAACGTATCTTTCTTCTTTCCGGGTATACATCCGCTACCAGCGTTGGTACTCGATCCAGAAGCGTCTACTATACTATCTGCAGGTGACGAAGTTCACCCAGGCGTCCTACCTTCTCCTTGGCATACTCTACAGGGAGCTCGGCATATTGGCCGGCCAAAAGGAGTGAATAATCGACTCGTTGCTGCGTTTTACAGTTCGCTGAAGTCGCAGGGGCCGTCGAAGCCCAGAAAGCCCAGAAAACCCAGAAAGCCCAGAAACGTGGCGTGTAAGACGATTTGGTCAAACTTGGCCCGTACTGAGCGGCGGCTTTCCCCATAGCAAGTAGGTGCAAGGTCGTATACCCCTTTCCATGTTGATGTCTATCAATATTGTTGCTAGCAAATGGATATTGAAGTTCCTGTAACCTTTTCAAGCATAGTTATACGGTTTATACTCATGCAAATCTACCAGGCGTGATGGGCAGAGGATAATACCTGTACATGAACTCTGGAGGTATAAATTGGCCAGGCGAGAGAACTTCAAGTAGAACCTACAGCTACTTACAATAATAGATACCAATGGATATTATTATCTCAGTTCAAAGAAGTCTTCAATTATGCCCAGAGGCCAGTGAATAATCAACTCTTATTAAACATTGTGAAATTCATAGGAATATGTGATCACATATGGTCTGTATAAATGCAGTCGAATGCACAGCAGGTGGCACCGCCCACACCGTGCTGAAGCTTGGTGAGAACACACCGCCTTCGGCAGAAACCTCACGTCTCCACTAAAAAGTCATCCATGTCACAATCAAACCCCCACATGCATTTTTCCATGCGACAGGGACGAAAGGACAAAGCTCTGCTTTCATTACTTCTACGGCACAACACTAATCACGGCGCTACTATCACAACGTTACCATGTCGTCGTCAAAGTCCAAAAAGAACGGCAAGATTGCCGACTCACGCTTCTCTAACTTTGAGACCGATCCTCGATTCCGGCTGCCGTCAAAGAAGCAGACCAAGACGACCATCGACAAGCGCTTCTCGCGCATGCTCAAGGACGACTCCTTTACCGCCGCAGCAAAGGTCGACCGATACGGCCGCAAGATCAAGTCCGACTCCAAGAAGAAGGCCCTCGAAAGGTTGTACGACGCAGAAGATGGCGAGGAAGAGGAGGACGATATGGAGGTCGAGGCCGACGACGTTGTTGAGCGCGAGCTGGCCAAGGCCGACACCAAGTACGATCCTGCACGCGGCGGAGGATTCTCAGAATCAGAATCCGAGTCGGATTCGTCAGATGACGACGACGAGGAAGATGACGAGAACCAACCTGCAGTCGTCGACCCCAAGTCATCCATGCAGCGCCTGCGCGACGAGCAGGCCGACGTCGAGGACGGCGAAGTCACGAACCGGATAGCGATCGTCAACCTGGACTGGGACAATATCAAATCCGCCGACCTGATGGCGCTCTTTACAAGTTTCCTGCCCACGACTGGCGGGCGCATCGAGAAGGTGTCCGTCTACCCTAGTGAGTTTGGCAAGGAGCGTATGCAACGGGAGGAGCTTGAGGGCCCGCCAAAGGAGATCTTCAAGCAGTCGGATAACTCGGACGACGAGAGCGAGGAGAGCGAAGACGAGGACGAGGCGATCAAGAAGGAACTCCTCGAGGAGGGCGACGCGGACGACTTTGACAGCGACGCTCTTCGCAAGTACCAGCTCGACAGACTGCGCTACTACTACGCCGTCATGATCTTCTCCGACAAGGCGACGGCGCAAAAGGTGTACGAGGCGACCGACGGCACCGAGTACCAGTCCTCGTCCAATTTCCTCGACCTGCGATTCGTCCCAGACGACGTAACCTTTGACGACGAACCCCGCGACGAGTGCGAAAAGGTGCCAGAGGGCTACAAGCCCGTAGAGTTCGTCACGGACGCGCTGCAGCACTCCAAGGTTAAGCTCACGTGGGACGTCAACCCGGACGACGCGGCGCGCAAGGCGTCCATCAACCGCGCCTTCACCGGCAGCCGCGCGCAACTGGAGGAGAACGACCTGAAGGCGTACCTCGCCAGCGACAGCGAGGACGACAACAGCGACAACGAGTCGATGGGCGCGGTGGAGGAACCGGCAGAGGGTGCCGAGGAGCCCAAACTCTCCAAGAAGGAACTGCAGCGCCGCAAGATGCGCGAGGCGCTCGGCCTCGGCGCCGAGGAGGAGAAGAAGTCCAAGGACAAGGCCCCCGTCGGCGACATGGAAATCACATTCACGCCGGCGCTGACGGAAACCAAAAAGGACAAACAGGAGGGCGAGGAGGAGACGACGATTGAGAAATACAAGCGCAAAGAGCGCGAGCGCAAGGAACGCAAACGCGACGCCGCGCGCGCCAGACGCGAGGGCGCGGATCCCAGCGCCGCCGCCGCCGCCAAGTTCGCCGACGAGGAGGCTACTGCCGCCGCCGCCGCCGCCGCAGAGGAGGAGGACCTCGGTTTCGATGACCCCTTCTTCCAGTCCGAGGAGCCGCCCAAGAAGACCAAGACGGCGGTGCGCAAGGAGGAGCGTCTCGCGAAGCGCGCGGTGCGCGAGGCCGAGGAGATGGAGAAGGCGGAGCAAAAAGCGCAGCTGCAATTGCTCATGGCGGACGACGAGGTCGGCGGCGATGGCGCGGGGCACCTCGACCATTTCGACATGAACGAGATTCTCCGGGCGGAGAAGCTCAAGAAGAAGAAGGGCAAGAAGGGCAAGAACAAGAAGGCCGTCGCAGACGACGAAGAAAAGGTCGGTCTGCAAGAGGGCTTCAATATTGACGTCGGCGACGACCGTTTCAAGGCCGTCTTTGAGAGCCACGAGTTCGCCATCGACCCGTCCAACCCCAAGTTCAAGGCCACGGAGAACATGCAGAAGTTGCTCGAGGAGGGACGCAAGAAGAGAAAGGCCGGCGACGACGACGACGAAGAAGAGGTCGCCGCGGCGTCTACGGAAAGGAAGAAGGCCAAGAAGGGGAAACAGGGCGAGGAGGACGAGCTCAAAAGTCTCGTGGCGTCGGTGAAGAGGAAGGCTGCGGCCAAGGCGGCCAAGAAGTAGGTTGTTATAGTGGTCTGTGTTTGTGTAGTCATACCCTGGGGATATACAAAAGTTGTTTGAACGTATATACAAACTTCATCATGATGGATGGATTCTTGCTTGATAGTTACTTTCGTGATTCAACCTGTCTCGGGCACAAAGCTTTTTCGCTATGAGCTCGACGGCTCGCAAGATGGACTGGCAGAGAAACAAGGTCATCACGAATGACTGCAGACACAGCGGCTATTGACTTAGGACCAGCTGAATTGGTAACCCACATCAATGCGCGAGGTCGCTATGGAAAAGTTCAATTGCCTCTTATCAAATTAACATACTGCGAACGGTTTGTGCTTGTAACGCTAGGATAATAAATGTCGCTGTATCATTTCGCTATACCGTGGCACGAGTTCCTTTGAGAACAACTACTCAATGACTTGAGTTTTGATGAGCGAGCTTTGAGAGAAGAACCCCGTGGAATAGTCGTCCGTTTTTCTGGCCATTGCCCTTGATGTCCGGCACAGCCTCGTGTCTTCACTACGCAATCGTCTTTGACCCGCGTGTCATGATCCTGCGTGGAAGTTTTCCGGTGTAATGGTGACAAGATCGTCCACTTCCTCTTCGATTCCGACAAACGCTGGATCCTCTTGGGGTTTGACAAGGAACGAGAAGAGCCAGCGCGCGGCTGATTGTATCCTGGCCGTGACAATGACCGCGACAGTCGGTGGAGGAGGGCGCGGCGGGAGGGGTGGCGGGATAACTGGAGGCCCCAGTCCCACGGTCCACGCTGAGTATCTGGGTTTTCGGAGCGGCCGAGGCTGCGCTTCTTGAACTTGTCGTTCGCCGGTTTCAGGGTCCTACGTATTGTCGGCGGCAAGGCATCTCAACCAGAAGTAGAAGGCGAGCGATAAATCCAGCAATTCGCATGCGATCCAAGCTCCTGGTGGCATTTTCCCGAGACGTTCTTTTTGCTAAGAAGCGTGTGTGGCATATGAGAATGTTCGATTGAGCTCGGTGATATTGATGCCGTTAAGCTCTGCGGCGATGAAGAGTAGCAAAGTGGAACGTGAGTAGGACATGGCGCGAATGGAATAGGAGCACCGAAAAAAGTTGAAGGGCAGGCTGGTTGTCTTCAACATCTGAGCAGTCGCAACTGGGAACAGTCATCACAAGAGGGAGGTAGTGGCCAGGCCCTTGTCGGAAGCTGCAAGTGCGAGTGCTTGACTGTATTGATATCAACTTTTGTTCATCATAACGCTCTAACATGTCTAGCAAATAGTTTATCGGACAGTAGCATCCTTCAAGCTGGGAACGGTGCAAACACCGCCAGACTCGGTAACCAGCTTGCCGAGACCGTCCTTTCCGAGCTCCTTGACGGCAGCAGCGTCGAAGGCAACCTCCAGACCGTCAGTAGTGGTGAAACCAGGCTGGAAGGTCTCCCAGATCTTCTTCTTGGGGTTGAGGACACCCTCAGGCTCGCCCTTCCAGCCCTCGAAGAAGACGCGGTCGCCGGCCTTGGCGTCGGCAGGAGGAGCGACAAGCTCGACGGGGCCCTTGTGGTCGTCGACCTCGCCCTCCTTGATCTTGGGAGAGGCAGCCAGAACCATGGCGGAGGACTTGATGCCGCGCATCTTGACGGGCTTCAGGTTGCAGACGACGACAACCTTGCGGCCCTGCATCTCCTCGAGGGGGACGAGACCGTTGAGGCCGGAGCAGACGGTGCGGCAGACCTGGCCCTCGTACTCGGTGGTGTCGTCATTGGCCTTGTCGCCCATGGCGATGGTGGAAACGTACAGAGAGTCGGCCTCCGGGTGCTTAATGGCCTTGAGGATGTGGCCAACGCGGAGGTCGATCAGGGCGGGCGACAGAGGCGCGGCGGCAGCGGGAGCCTTCTGGGGCTTTGGGGCCTTTGCCTTCTTCTCCTTCTTCTCGGTCTTGAACTCGCCGGCGCCAACAGCAGCCTTGACCTTGTCCTTGGCCTCAGTGACGGCCTCCTTGACCTTCTCGCCGGCGCTCTTGTCCTTGAAGCGGTCCGGCAGGGCGGTCTCCTTCTTGTCAGCGCCACCAGCGGCAGCAGCGGCGGCAGCAGCCTTCTCCTTCTTGAGACGCTCCTTCTCGGCCTTGGCATCGACGGGAGGCTTCACGTAGAGGACCTCGTCGAGGTTGACGGCGACCTTCTCGTCGGCCTTGACGTCGGAAGCGAAGGCAGGGAAGTTCTGGACGAAGTCGAGGTGACGAACGATGTTGGGGTAGCCCTTCTCGCCGGTGCGCTGCTCGGGGGACCAGTTGGCGACAAGAGGACGAGCGGCAGTGTAAAGAGCGGTATCGGCTTTGCTGGGCTTGGTGCCGAGGAGGGTGGTGCGAGTGCTCAGGTGGGAGTTGAGGGTGTCGAGAATGGGAGAGACCTGGGTCTCGTCACCGGCGGCCTGCTGGAGACGGGTGGCGGTGGTGAGCCATTGCTGGATCTCGGTCTCCTCGTTGGGAGTGTACGTGGTGTTGGAAGCCATTCTTGCGAAGCGGAAGGGAGATACGCTGCGGGAGATGGGTCGGAGGGCGCGGAGGGAGTTCATCAGTCGAGATGAATTGAGGGGTGACTCGTCTGAGAGCGCTCAGAATTTTAGTGCTATGGCGGGGTAGCGGTCGAGGTACCTGAGCCCCTCCAACGGGTGGTGGCTTGTGGCTGATGAGCTCGGTCAGCAGGTACATTTCGGTGAGCCTTCGAATACACCGACGACCGAGCAATGACATACATACAGCACTTGATTAGTAACACCAGCTCGGTACTACCTATGTACGAAAAATCGATTCGATCACTTTTTTCCGATGCCTGGTAATTGGATGCTTCATTCTGAATCAGACCGGTAACTCAAGCTGGAGATGGGGAATAAGCGATTAAAGAGTATGGTATAATGATAAGAAGCTTGCCATATTGCAATGACCTCTCATTAGTCATTTCCCTTTGTGGTACTGCTTGACTCGGTACAGCTTGTCGACCCAATCTCCTGGCGAACTGCTTGCACTCCCGAGATCATCGTGAGAGGTCAATGCATTCAGAATTCCAACGATCCCTTGTGTGGGCCCGATCCAGACTTCGATTCCTCGATCAGTCCGATGATGACGTCCCCTAGCACAAAAAGAAAGCAGCAAATACCAGCGAGGCAAATGACAGAGCAGGCGACAGGGGCCTAGATTGAAAATGACACGAAGTCACATGACTGCACCCATGTCTCGCGTCGCGCCTTCTTCCTTCGCCTCTTCTCGCCTCTTGCTCGCGCCTCTGTCGAAGAGCTCCTGCCTCTCTTTGCCCCTTTGCACCAAGAATCTTCTCTCCACGTCTTTTCACCAAAATCTCGGGGTTTGATCCTCTAACTTCCTCCTTTCAGCCTGAGCCTGAGCCTCTCCATTTCCCCTTCGCATCTTCGGGCTGCTTCGTTCCCAAAGGAAAAGCTGCTAGAAGCACGAACCAGCTCGCTAAATATAGCGTGCTTCCTGTGAAAGCGGCAAAGCGCATCATCGATTCTTCAAGTGCAGCTCGCTCGACTTCAGCCATCACTTGGTCACGATACCATCAACTCATACAACACTTATCCACGAAGCCACCATGGAGTCATCGGCAACCTCGGACGTCGAGTCCGTTATGTCCAACAATCGACTCGACACCAGCGCTCCTTCTTCGCCCCCCCGGGAGGAGTCGTTGGAGCCCATTGACGCCGCGCACAAGGCAATGATGGATGAGGAGGCCAAGGCACGCGATGCCAGGACCGCAGCTGAGAAGAAACGCAAGGCTGCTCTCGCAGCGCAGAGACGAAAGAAGAAGAAGGCCGAGCTCAGTAAAGAGGAAAAAGAGAAGAAGGCTCGTGAGCTGGACAACTTGCTCGTTCAGTCGGCCGCATTCTCCGACATTCTTACCAAAAAGACTGAGGTTTTGGGCAGAGTCGGATCCAGTCTAGATGGGGAGTCGCTGGGAGCCCACAACCTCAACATGGCTACACAGCCTAAGATCATGACCGGCGGCACTATGCGAGATTACCAATTGGAAGGCTTGACGTGGATGTATGAAGTCTGCATCCAGGGCATGTCTGGCATTCTCGCCGATGAAATGGGTCTTGGTACGTCTTTTTCGGCACACTAAGAAGCCAGTCATCGCTGACGATACACAGGCAAGACGGTCCAGACCATCTCTCTCATCGCCCGTCTTAGAGAGGAGGAGTACATGGGCCCTCATCTTATCGTCGCACCTCTCAGCACCTTGTCCAACTGGATGGACGAATTCGAAAAATGGTGCCCCGGCATCCCTGTCGTTCTGTATCATGGCGATGCCAAGACCAGAGCCCAGATCAAGAAGAAGAAGATGGACCCCTTCATCAAGAAGGACGGCTCTCCCACGGCAAAGTTCCCTGTCGTCTGCACGTCGTACGAGATGGTCCTCCGAGACAAGTCCGCTCTTGGCAGGTACTCGTGGGCTTTCGTCATCATTGTAAGTCTCCATGCATCTACCCGCTCATCAACATGTTGCATTTGCTGACCGTACCTTAGGACGAGGGTCATCGCATGAAAAACTTCGACTCGAAGCTCTTCCAGGAGCTAGAAAACTTCCGCTCGGCTACCAGACTCCTCATTACCGGCACACCACTGCAGAACAATCTCAAAGAGCTGTGGGCACTGCTGCACTTCCTCATCCCCAGTGTCTTCAAGGAATGGGAGGTGTTCGAGTCCTGGTTTGATTTTGATGACTTGCAGGATGAGGATGCGACCGAGGAATTTATCGCCGACCGCAAGAATCAAGAGGTCATCAAGAAGATCCACCTGATACTGCAGCCCCTGCTCCTTCGTCGCGTCAAGGCAGACGTCGCGGCCTATCTTCCCAAGAAACGAGAATACATTTTGTTCGCTCCCATGACCAAGGAGCAGACGGACATGTACAACGCTTTTCATGATAAGGATGTGGACACGCGCTCCTTCCTCGAGACCAAGATTGTCGAGCGTCTTACTGCTTTTGACAAGTCGACTACCAGCTCTCGGGAAGGGAGCGCCGCGCCAAAGACTCAGGTTGAAGAGAAGGCACCCAAGAACGTCAAGATGCCTATCCGCAGCAGCACTCGGAACGTCAAGTCGGAAGCTTCTCTCGAGCCGAAGCCTAATGCATTCTCCGCGATGATGAGCAAGGCTAAGAGCAACTCGTCCAAGACTAAGACCACTGCCAAGGTCGCCTCAGCCGTGACATCTTCCCGTTCCAGCTCCAAACGTAAGGAACCTCCAACTGTTGAGACTCCACAGCCAAAGAGCGCTAAGTCTTCTCGTCATTCAACACCCTCTGTCAGCAGCCGCGGCCGCGCTACCCGTGGCCGTCGCCGTTACGCCGAGACCGACCCCGACGACGAGGACAAGCTTTCCGACGATGAATTTGAAGCCAGACTAGCAAGGGAAGCTGAGGAAGACAAGGAGAAAGATGGTGCTGTGGAGCTGTCGGTGGAAGATCAGTACAGCGCCAGGATTCTGGAGCATGCGAAGAAAGAGCTTGCAGGCAAGAAGCTCGGCAACCCGATCATGCAACTTCGTTTGGTCTGCAACAGTCCACACAACTTTTTTGATCCGTGGTCCTACGAAGGTGCTCCTCCCGTTGACGAGAGCATTGTCACATCATCGGGAAAGATGCTTCTCCTCGACCGACTGCTTCCGTCGCTATTTGAGCGGGGTCACAAGGTCTTGATCTTCTCCCAGTTCAAGACCCAGCTCGACATACTTCAGGACTACTGCACTCTCCGAGAGTTGAGTGTCTGTCGTCTTGATGGCTCCGTCTCTCAAGAGAATCGTCGCGACCAGATCAAGGAGTTTAACGAGAACCCCGACTTTAAGATCTTCCTGCTTTCAACTCGCGCAGGCGGCCAGGGCATCAACCTTGCCAGCGCCGACACCGTCATCCTCTTTGATAGTGACTGGAACCCCCAACAGGATCTTCAGGCTCAAGACCGCTGCCATCGCATTGGCCAGACCCGCCCTGTTGTCATCTACCGTCTCGCCACCAAGGGCACCGTCGAAGAGGAGCTGCTGCTCAGCGCAGATGCCAAGCGCCGTCTGGAGAAGCTCGTCATCCGGAAGGGCTCCTTCAAGACCATGGGTCAGAAGATGGACCACAAGGAGGAGCTGGACAAGGAGACTCTCAAGACGCTGCTTCTCAAAGACGGCCAGGTCTTCAAGTACTCGGGAAATCACGAAATTTTGAGCGACAAGGACTTGGATATCCTCTGCGACAGGTACGTTTACATGATATCGCATCTTGACTACGATACTGACACTGAACAGGAGCGACGCGGCTTACGACCGAGCGGCTCTAGGCTCTGGCAACGCCGATGGATACAAAGTCATCGAGACTGGCAACGATGGCATTACTATTGCTGGACAGAGTAGCGCCTAAACATTCGATGCATACTGCCTAGCCGATCTAGGTGCCTGACGTACATACGTCGGCCTTATTTATGCGATATTAAAGGAAGAGAAGATCGGGACCTGGCTTGGCTTCCCAATCGGAGGTTTATACCAAAATTCAGGGGCAGCATCGGCGAGACACAAGGAGACTTGCTTAGAAAAGGTTGACCGTGATACGTAGGCCATGGCTTACATCAAGATGGAAGGGATTGTAGGATGACATATTTTAGGGCGTAAGATGGCTGTCACCACAGGCAGGCCCACGCTGTGCAGATACGTGTGAAGATCTTAGATGTACAGGAGGACAGGCTTAGATACCCAGGCACGAAAGGTTGGATTGTGTGGCACATGGGTGGAGTTACTAGGGTATCTAGGTACCTACGATGATTATAAGATCTCAGAGTCTTTTGTATGAGGACACTATGGATCTAGGCATAATGTGCCTTGAGATCCACATAAGGGATCGTTGATCGCGGACTCGCAAAGTCCGCATCATCACATACAACAAGGACCTCCGCGTGTAGCTCTTGATCCAGGTTCGTACTGTTGGTGCGGTGAGTTGGAGCTCCTAGGTGTAGAATAGTCACTCTACAGGTATATCAATACTGATCAGTGTTGGTTTGTTCGACTTTACATCATCAGTTGTTAAGAATGAGCATCAGTGATCGAACTCTGCCCAATACTGCAAACATGTTTTACAGCCGTTCACATGAGGACTGGAGCCCTCTATTCCAGCTACCGCAAGATTGACGATGCTTCTTCAGATTGAGGCGGAAGGGGCTAGTTTAAAGAAAGGAGCATGATTTCGACAAGTGGACAAGCAACTAACGATGGAAGAGTTTTGCACTAGTAGATATCATGAATTTGACTGTGCTATACACCGCTAAAGTAGATTTCATGTACACACACCGCTTTCATTGTACGAGACGCACCCAAGCCTGTTGCGACTTGCAAGCACTCCAGTCACTCAAGTGCACTTTCCGTTAGCGTCGACGGCGTAGCTGCAGCAGTCGTTCTGGCCGAAAGCGGGAACAGCTGCGGGAAACAACGTCAGAACAAACATGGCCTCGAAACACACACGTTACTGCAGCGAGAAGTGAGGCGGAGGAGGTCACTTACTGCCCTTCTCAACACAGGCTCTGGTCGAGTCAGTGCAAGTCCAACCGGAGTAAGGATCGCAGTAGGTGCAGCAGTCGTCGCCGGTGGTGCAGGGAGCTGTAAAGCGGGTTGCAACGTTAGTATTCCGTCTTGACTCGCGCCGCGATGGGGGACTAGTCATGCGCGTAGGACTTGGATAAACGTACCACCGGTGGTACCGCAAGCACGCTCAGTAAAGCCGGGCTCCAGGGCGCGGGTGTCGACGGCGCTGGCGATGGCAGTGGCGGCGAGGGCCAAGTTGAACAAGACGGTGAAGGCCTTCATGGCGAGAGAGTTGAAGTAAGAATGGGGTTGATGGTGTTGTAAAGACAGAGAGTGCTGTGATGGATGGCTTGCTTTGACGGGTAGGGAAGCACGCCATCCGACCATGAGAGCAGATGAAGCTGTCTTTATAGACTTGCTATGCGTTTGTATCTGAAGATCTTCAACATGCTGGCCTGACGTTCCGCGCGCTTCCCCGTCCAAAGTGTGCCCACTGCCGGCTACCACGTCAGACCACAGGGAGGCATATCAACCAACTGGTGGGTCGGAGCAAGCAAGGAAGCAAGTGACTGACGTGTGTACCGCGGACTTTGTCCTTGAAAATGGATGCTTTTCCTGGATGTAATCTAGTGGGCAACCTACTATGTGTTGGTATTCTATCGTTTTGGGAATAGATCATATACAATGCTACGATAATCATCAAGGATGGGTCCAGTTCCAATTCCAGTTCCACTCCACGCAGAGGAGGTCAAGGGGAATTTCAGCCAGAGACACGAATAGCCCGTTTCTCAAACTTCCTTCCCAATCCATCCAGTCTGATGAGACCATTTGCTCGTTGAAGCTTGGTCTCACTACATTGATCATCTCTCGAGCGGCGACGGAGAGAGAGAGAGAGGGGGCTAATACAGACCATTGAGCTGGAGTGTTCGTAGACCGACGTCGGTGATCCTGGAGGTGGTGACGTACGCGGTAGTAGACTCAGCCGCTGATTGATAAAATACAGCTTCATAGCAACCCACTTTGCGGCAGGCAACACTAGGGCTGACACAATTAATCTATCAGTTGCTTTTTTACTCTACTACCCGGCCAGTTTTTGCACAGATGAGCGGCTCGAAGACAAGGATATTGACTCGGTAGTTTCGGGGAACCGGCGGTAGAGCCAGTGCCAGCCCCTGTTTCGGAATGTGGTCTCGCACACGCAGGGCAATATCTCCGAAGTCTCGTGAGCAACCGCGCCTGAAAGGAGGCGGAAAGGAGCCGCAGTCGTCCCTCGATGGAGGATCTTACGATCTGTCGCCGGAGGACTGCATTGCAAAGTCTACATATCCCTAGTAAGCCTGGATTTGTCGAAAGATCTGGTGGTGCTCCGAGGCAGGTCGTCACAAGTAACCGTGGTGCGATTGACAGTGCCGAATTACCCGGGCTCCATTTGCTTGGGTCGTTGTTGATGTATGTCGAGGCGGCAAGTCCCGCTCGTTGTATTGATAGCATGGGCGAGCAACTTGTTCTCCTTGTAGAAAAAACAAGCCAACCCCTTTTTTCACGCCAAGTACTGGACTGTTTGTCTGCACCATGTCAGAGCTGGGAGTTTGATCCATCTTGTGTAAAATAATGAAAAGACTCATGGCCGGGTTACTAAGCCCTACGTGAATTTCTTTTTGAAGAATGCTTCATCAGCGGTTTATTGAAGAGCACTTTGGGATCCCAACGTCATGTACGACTACCAAAATATACAGCAACAGTGGGGGTTCGTTGTTGATGAACGATCAGTAATCACTGCTGTAACGGTCTACATTCTCATTCTCGAAAGCCCTTCTCTACCATCCCATACCAGCCGACAGCGTCATCCAAATACGGCTCCTTCATCGGATTCCACACAACAATGCAGTATAATCAAGGCATAACTTAATGTCTAGTTTATGGCATGTGACACGTCGAAACAGACTGTCCACGTTGACCTACAGTTGCTCAGGTCCACGCGTGAGCTTGAAACCGCCGCTGACGAGCTTCTGGAAAACACCGTCCGGATCGTAGTCCTTTGAAACTTTCAAAAGGCGCGCCTTGTTATCCGCTCCGTAACCGGTGAAGGGGTCCTGGAACTGGCTGGCGTAGTTGGTGTACTTGTACCCGTTGTACAGCCCCCTTTCCCTGGCGGCAGCGTTGACGCGGTCCTCGATGCGCTGCTGGGTGGCGTACACGGTCTTGTCGTCCTCTGCATTCTTCCACATGGCGATGATGTTCAAGAACCCCAGGGGCCGTCCCTGCTCGGCGAAACTGGTGGGGTTTCCACCGTTCCGCTTGGCGAAGTCGAACTCGGCGCGCGTGAAGATCTGGAGCTGCAGCTGCTGCGTCGCGATGGACTCGATGGCCTTGGCCTCCTCGTGCCAGATCTCAAAGGCCGTCTGCATCAGTCCCGCGTCGAGCTCGAAGGAGGTCGTCCAGAAGGAGTTGCGCGTGACGCCGCCCGGGAAGACGAGGCCGTCGGCGATCTCGGCGTGGTAGGCGTTGCCCTCCGTGGCGTTGCTGGGTTTGGCGCTGTAGAACCCGTCAAAGACGGCAGGGTGCTTGCCGTCGGCGAAGGTGTCGGCGTGTGTGAGGATCGCTGTTCCCGTCGGAGGGGCGTCTGTGTTGTAGTCCCAGAGCAGGACGCTGAAGCTCTTGGGATCGGTCGTCACGAGTTTGTCGCCCCAGTTGACGAAGGAAGTGATGGAGGATTCGTTGGCCGCACCGTCGTAGACCAGCTGGCCGGTCCACAGTTTCCCCTGCTCGTAAGCGTTGAAGGTGAACTTGGTGACGATGCCAAAATTGCTTCCGCCGCCGCGGAGGGCCCAGTACAGATCCGGGTGAGAAGTGGGAGAAGCCGTGACGATGCTGCCGTCGGCCAGAACGACTTCATATTCAAGGACGTTGTCGCATGTCATTCCGTGCAGGTTGCTCAACCACGAAACACCGCCTGCCGATAGTCAGTTGGCATAATCAAGACTACGCGACAAGAGATCAGATGCCGTACCACCAAGAGTGAGACCGCCTACGCCAACGCCGAACATGCGCCCGCCAGGAACGGTGAGGTTTTGCTCTTGCAAGATGGGATACACGCTGGACCACCGGCCGCCAGGTCCGACAACAGCCGACTTCTTGTCGGCACTCACGACGGTTTGGTTCAGACGGGCGAGGTCAACCACCAAGCCATTGTCGATGGTGGACGCTTCAAACGAGTAGTGGCCTCCGCTCTTGACAGCAAAGTGACATTGGCCTTCTCGAGCAAGGACAACCGCCCTCGAGACTTCCTTGGCGCTCTCCGGAGTGAAGAAGCAGGTCGGAGAGGCTGAGCCCTGAACCGTGGACCAGAACGAGGACTGCTCCGAGGTGTATGCAGTTTCGTTTTTTAGAAGAACCTGGCTCGCAAACTCTTGGTAGAGGTTGCCACACTTTTGAATTGGCGTTAGTACTTGTTGCCAGACCCTGAATCACCGTAGCTTGGGATTAACCTACAACTTTGTCACAGCCTTGGAAAGGAATTGGCTCGGCGTAAGCAAAGGCTGTAGAGCCGGCCAAAATAGCGGCCGCGATTGAACACGAGATGCTCATTGTGTTCCAGTCGGAAAATCAGTCAAAAAGAAAGAGGGTCGAATGTGTTGGATATGATGCTGGTTCAAGACTCTATGCTTCGAACGTTGTCTTCATGCCATCTTATAGAGTCGCACGGGACAACCAGTGATGAAAGCCGGCCGTACGGGGGCCGTCTGGCAGAGTCGAGTTGTCCGCTCGGGGCCGAACTGAAGGCATCATCTGCCACGCTCGCCCGGGCCTCCGCGGCATCCGACGAACAACATTGACAACAATTGCAAACCAGAATAAACTTTGGAAGCTTTTCATTTCTATTTATTAAACTTCAGTCCGCCATTCGCTTAGTATAGGCGCACTCTCTTGCCAGTTTAGCTCTTCTCCTCGTCCTCCTGACTGCTAGGTACCTGGCCGTGAAGCTGGTCAACGGAGATGGATCCTACCACACCCGCCAGTATGCAGGACTTCGCATTCATCGAAAGCC
Source organism: Colletotrichum orbiculare MAFF 240422 (assembly GCA_000350065.2). Taxonomy (NCBI): domain Eukaryota; kingdom Fungi; phylum Ascomycota; class Sordariomycetes; order Glomerellales; family Glomerellaceae; genus Colletotrichum; species Colletotrichum orbiculare. The sequence continues at coordinate 584,066 of AMCV02000039.1, read as the reverse complement.
TACTTGTATCTACATGCTAAGTTACTATGAATCCCGTGGACGTAGACCCTTGATAGTCACGGGCCCGACGGCTGCCGAAATAACCTGGTTGTCGGATTTCCTCGATCTAATCCCCAAACAACTGCTGTTCATCCCAATGTCCAACCTTGACTCTAAATTAAGATAGATTCAATACAAGTCAAGATTAGCGACTGGTGCTGCACTGCTGTAGTTAATGAACAGTGTCGGTCATTTTATCCACCATCCAAAACACTAAAGTAACATGCTCAGTCATGTCGGCATGAAATGCGCCAGACGGCGAGAAGCACATGCCAGATTACGGGCCCGCTTACAGTGCGAAACACTCGCTTGCTCGTAAGATCTGACCACCGTGGATTTGGGCCTCGGTTGCTAGCAGACTCGGCTGCTTTGAGTTCTAAATCAAGTGTTTCCATCATCGACGCGCGATCTGGCATGCGTTTGCACGCTTGAACTCTGCTTTGTGATGTTTAACATGTTCCCTTATCATGATATCATGGCTTCTATGTAAGTATACGAAAGCATTCCGAGTTGCCTTGCTTCCGTGATCTACAGGATTTAATAGATAAGGCTTCTGGACTACTGACCCATTTCTGCAGTACTTAGGTAGGCTAATCAGCTTCATATGAAAGCTGATCGCCACTTTCGTATCTTCATCTAGCAATTTACAGGGTAGAATTTGTGCAGAACGTCCTTCGGGTATTGAGCCAAGTCATTTCTGAAAATATCTTTCTGTATATCTGCCGGCTTCGGACCTCCTACGAAGAGGCGCGAACTTTCGAAGCAGCCAAGGTCTGGATACTTGATCTGTTGTTCGTATCGCGACGGAGAAGTGGGACGCAAAGAGTCTTCAACGAAACTCATATCTGCCTGCAGGAACAAAGCCTTTGTGCGGAACCGTGTTATCTCAAATTCTTATCCATTAAATGGCTTCTGACGGAGTGCTACTGCTACATTTCTTTCTTTCTGCTCAATATTGAAGGCTTCTCCTAAGCTAGGCACTAATTTGTAGCCGCTGAGTGTATCCCAGATGCATTGAGATGCCCGATTAAGGGTTGTCGAGGGATATCTTGCGGCAATCCATGGGGATCACTCAGGTTTTCCAACCCCTGCTATCGCATGAACCCGCATTGAAGTCAAGGGAAAGTTTTACATTCCCCTGATTACGGTCATACAGACCGCCTCGGCAAGCTGCAGAGCAAGCGCAGGACAGACTTGGTTGCTACGTCAGCCGGGCTGCCGAGCAAGATCTGCGTCTTCTCCACTGCGGAACTTGATAGAAGGCGTGTCGGAGTAACTGGAGAGTTTCGAGGAGGGGTTGGAGTTGTCCGAGATGGATGTCCGCCATCCGGGTCCTCGAATTGGGGGCTGAAAGATGACGGTATGACCCAGAGAGCCGGGCACTAGTAGATGCAAAGACATGGTTGATCCTTCAGTGAGATCCTTTTGAAGCTTGTTTTGACCCCTCGACGCTTGAGAGTGTATTGGAAGGATGTCTGGGGTCGTAGAATTCGAAGTGATCGAGACATACCAAGTAGAGTCAACCGCTGGGTGACCAGGTAGAGTCAATTGCCAGGTGCAACCGGGGCGGAATACAGACATGATGAGTTGGTGGCAGTATCTCAAGCGCTTTGATGCCAGGTCTTATTACAAGTGGCCATTCATTTGCGAGATTCTGCTCTTCTTGTAGCTGGTTTCTTGACAGAGGAATGCCTTGTTGGATGGACCCGTTGCAATCCGTCATAACTTCAACTGATCTATCGAAACGAGACTTGATTCCACTGAACTTGGCAGCATCTGTGGATCAGCAATCACTGGGCATATTCTACCGCAATGAAGACAGTGAGTCTGGTCAGTACGTCGTCGATAATGAGTACTAGAGCATGTCTTCCCATCCGCAGATCCCCGCTTTGCCCAGGCCCACGATTATGTTTCCTTGCGCCAAGACGGTCCATTTAGGGACATGCCTTTCCCGTAGGCTTGGCCCCGCGCCCCTTATTCGGACGTCGCTCCGCTGTGGGAAAGCGAAGATGTGATAATGACTTTCGCATCTGCCTCTTCTGTGTTCCGATTGGGATAGATAAGTCCCATTCAATATATACTCGGAGACAGGAAGGCAATATGTAATGATGGTCATGGTGGGCATTGGATCGGTTCCTCTCGGCTCACGGACGTTTCGCTCACTCCGTGGCCAAGATGGGATGAAAATTTCAAAAGATTGGCTTGCTTCCAGTTCCGTGTGCCACGTGGCGCGATGCGTCGGCGTTCTGGCGCAGTTATTCTTGGCTGCTGAACTGCACTGCAACGCTCGACATGCTTCTCGTATGCAGGCACAATGATGCGTACGGGCGAGTCATCATTCACTTACAAGCATGCCACAGCGAATGAGTGAGGGGTAGGTAGCCCAGACGCCTCACGTCTTAGAGGTCGAGGCATCTCACCAGGCTTTCACGTCGTTGATCGCCGGGCGAGTCGGAGCAGTCAGGCTCATGACTCTCATTCTCATTCTCATTCTCACCCTCTCACACTCACTCACCTTGGGCTATCAACGATTGCATGGCCGAGGCTCTCTCGACTCAGATTTACCAAAAATTACTTTCATGGCTGTGCTCACTGAAACTCGCAATCGGCCATCGTCGACTTCCCCAGCTCTTCGTCCAAAGGTTATTGACGATAAACAACACAACCCTGGCACCGATAGGCCTGTCATTTCAGCCACCCCATCTTCGAGTTCCCCTCTCGTAAGGCTTGGCACCTGCCTGATGAAGCATTGATGATCCACAGAGCTAGAGCAAGATCCGCAGATGCCCAGAACACTGAACGTCTTGCCCCTGTGCCTGTCCAACTAGTAATAGTGCGAGACTTTCCGTTCGTACCTTATTTGCGCCTCTCACGTTGTTCCCACCAGGCGACCTTCTCTCCGTGTCTTAGTAGCAACTGTACGTCTACGTACGCAGCACTCCAACCACAGCAATAAGCCTCAGATCACGGCATTCGCCATCTTCCTGTGCAAAAGTACTCTGCCAAGACTGCCCGACGTCTCTCACCTGCCCGAGGGAGCATCGTCCGGTCTGCACCGATGCCTCAGTGGCCAACAATCTGGACAACCAGCCAGGACCAGCCTCTGGTTATCCTTGTGGCGCTGCCAGTCTTTGCTTCCCCCCCCATACCATAGTAGGCCTTTTGTCGTACCCGAGACTCGAAGAAGCTGTTCCCTGTGCCTCCACGCAGGTGGCTCGGCAGCTACCAAGAACAGCTTCACCTCGCTTGCATGTTGAACCACGCGATATACCATGTAGTTCTGCGGTGATACCGTATGTCGTCTTATCGCGCAATTCCATTCCGTCCGGCGAACAGCACCTTGGCGCACGCAGACGGCATGGACCTCGACTGATAAAAGGTCCTGTGCTCGCCCACCCTACCGGCTCTCCAGTCCTGACTCTGCTGCTCAGTCCGCTCAGTGGGATCATCCGAAGCTTGCCAACTGTCCACTTCGTGCCTCTTCCGCAACTTGGGAGCAGCTTCAGCTTCCTCTTCACTCCACCATGAAGACCGCCGCCGCTCTCGCCGCGACCTTGTTCGCGCTGCGGTCTTTCGCGACCGACCCTCTCACCGCCGACAAGGCCGAGGCCGACATCAAGACCGAGGAGTAAGCACACCGCCAACGGTATTTCTTCGTGAGATTCTAACATTGACTCCTCTACAAGACTCGAGCGTAACCTCTGGAACTTCAACAAGATCGCCCGTGACAACGGTGGCAACCGCGCATTTGGTCTGCCTGGTTACAAGGCGTCCTCTGACTACATCCTCGAGCGCGTCCAGGGCCGCTTTCACAAGCAGCTCGACACCAAGATCCAGTACTTCAACCACACCTTTGCCCAGACGCGCGAGCTCAAGGTCACCGGTCCCGAGGGCGAGGATGTCTACGCCGTGAAGCTCCAGTACAACCACCCGACCGAGCTCCCCGGCGGCAACACCGCTCCCCTCATCGACATTCCCGTCGACGACGCGAGAGGTATGTGGCAGTGAACCCCAACGTTTCCTTCTTCTTCATGAGCAACACGAATGCTGATTCCGCACCGCAGGTTCCGGCTGCTTCGAAGACCAGTGGGAGGGCATCGACGCCACCGGCAAGCTCGCCCTCGTGAAGCGCGGCACCTGCGCCATCGCCGACAAGCTCAAGCTCGCCAAGGCCGCCGGCGCCGTCGGCGTCATCCTGTACAACCAGACCCCCGGCACCAACATCGGTTCCGCCACCCTCAGCGCCGAGAACCTGGGCCTGCTGGTGCCCGTCGGCCTCATCCCGCTCGAGGTCGCCACCGCCTGGAAGGAGCGCCTCGCTGCGGGCGAGGCCCTCGAGGTCACCCTGCTGGTCGATGCCGTCTGGGACGAGCGCGAAACCTGGAACATCATCGCCGAGACCAAGGAGGGCGACCCCAACAACGTCATCGTTCTCGGCGCTCACTTGGACTCCGTCCAGGAGGGCCCCGGAGTCAACGACGACGGCTCTGGATCCACCGCGCTCCTCGAGATTGCCGGCTCCTTCAAGAAGTACTCTGGTTTCAAGAACAAGGTGCGCTTCATCTGGTGGGGTGCCGAGGAGAGCGGTCTCGTCGGTTCTCTTTACTACACGGCCCAGCTGTCCGAGGCCGAGGCCGACGCCATCCGCTTCTACTGGAACTACGACATGATCGGTTCCATCAACCCCGTCTACAACATCTACCTCGGCGACAACCCGGGCGACAAGCTCGGAGGCCAGCCCATCCACGACTACATTTCCGCCCAGGGCAAGCCCGCTGCCTTTGGCGGCTTCGGATCCAGCTCTGGTTCGTCTTCCTCTGTTGAGTTCTACTACCACAGGGCCACATCTTGCTAACAAATACCACAGACTACGTCGGCTTCCTGCAGCTCGGCATCCCCTCCTCCGGCATCTTCACCGGAGCCGGCGCCCCCACCGACCCCTGCTACCACCTGGCCTGCGACACCCTCGACAACATCAACTGGGAGGCCCTCACCATCAACGCCAAGGCCGCCGCCCGCGTCGCCGCCCAGTTCGCCGTCGAGCTCCCCGCCGACCTCCCCCGCCGCGCAAAGACGACGCCCGCCCGCCGCAGCCGCGAGGCCATCCGCCGCGAGTTCAAGAAGTGGGCTCTCGCCGCCGAGCAGGCCGAGCACGCCAAGAGCTGCTCCCACGGCGAGCACACCGTCTACTAGACTGACCTGGGACTATCTCAGGACATGGCGGCGACGTGAAGGGCTTGGTACATAGCTAATGACGTATTCATGATGCCTAAATAATGTTGAGACGCAATAGACGAGAATTGTAATTGCTGAATGTCTCTGCGTGTGTATGGCCCTAGGCAAAAGACACCCGGATCTGGAGGCGAAGCTGAGCTAAAGCAAGCTGAAAAGGGTGGCGATGGCGAGTCTACTGACGCCATCTAGGCCCTGCCGACTGTAGCTCGTCCCGCGACAGCACCTTCCAGATGTGGAACGCCAAGATCTCGCATCATGGCGGCTTCGTATCAACAATGTAACCCTGGGTTGGGAATCAGCTTATCCGACCCAAGGTAAAGACTGAGTGGCAAAACTTCCATTTTCTACAATGACTGTTTGTCAAGTGCAAGACTGCGTTTGAATTTTACAGTCTACCTATGTCGTCGTTGTTGCCAGCAAAACGAGCATTCACCTCAAATGTTCGAAGCTCACCAATGTGTCACATACTCCTTATGTATACACGTAGCTGTCGTTTTCGTGTTCTAATGTTGGAGTTCCATTTGCAACGGTATTTATGCGAAAGTTGTGCATGAAGAAGGCACGGATATGAAGATGTATATCATGTGGACACAAGCAACTCTACTACCCTCACTGGTCTTGAGTTCATGCCATGTACGAATCTAGAATAATCGCGAGTTGCTTCTAGTGTCCCCGAGGATACCGAGCACTGCTGTGGCGCCGAAACTTTGAAGTTGTGGCAATAGCCTCAATAGGCAGAGACAGGAAATTATACCTACCGTCTACGGCGAGAAGACAGAAAGATGAAGAAACGAAAGAAATACATCCGCCCTCAAATTTACAGCTTTGTGGGCTAAAGTCCCAAGGCTATAGGGATACATGTACAAGGTAGCTAGGGATTGGCAAGATCATAGTGGTATTGCTGTCAACCGCATATCGCAGAGTCATGATCTACCACTCGTGCTGAAATGGCCGTTGGTTAGCATCGGTAGAATTTACGACAAGACTACCAGGAGTGCAGCAGCTCTGAGGTACTCCGGTCTCAACAAGGCAAAAGCGCAAGGAGATACACAATTTGTTCTACTCTGGTGCAATTGTTCGTCAGTTTGGCAGGTTATTGGAGCGGCCGAAAAGGTTGCTCGTCCACGGAAGCAAAAAGAATATTGGAGCGGGATGGATTCGAACCACCAACATCTCTCTCCCTTTTTGTAGAGGTTATAGGTTCTAGGTATGCGGATAACGATACAAGAGAGAGAGCGCCGTGACCATTAGACCACCGCCCCTTGTTGAAGATGTATGGCTCTGCAAATCTTAAAAGGCAGCGCCGGTCCTAGTCTCTAGACATCAGGGTAGAGCTCCGGTCTGCCCATAATGGTTCGCGTTACCTGGGTGCAGCCACTCGCCGGACTCGTCTCTGAAGCATTGGCTGCTTTTGTACAAGCATGATGGAATGGCGGATCTCATCCTGCTATAGCCCATGGTCAAGTCGCCAGCTTCAAGCAGAGGGCTATCAAGCTTTGCCTCAGTTTCACCGCTGACCCATTCACGCAACACCATGGGCTGGTTCACAATAAGCTGGGTTCTCAGTTTCTGTGTCACTGAAGATTGATTTTAGCAGAGACGACGGACTAAGAAAACCTCGACCTTTACATAGGCTTGCGCCATCGTGTTGGTGCAAAATCAGATGGGTAGCTATACGTCCTCCCTTCTACCGAGCTCACCTCAAAGCCTCTCCAGTCCAGAAGCCATTTTCGTCAACGAAGAGGTGTCGCTCTGTCAACCTGAGCGATGAATGCCAGACACCAAAGTGTTTCTGCACTGGCAGGGGTGTTTGATACGCCGTCTCGCCGGGTCCGAAGGATCGGTACACTCCCCCGATCTGTACATGACTCGCGCACGCAATCGCCACAGGAAACGGCGTGTACGACATCCCGGCCCGGAGGTGTTGGCGGAGTTGGGTCGGAGTTCTCGTCAACGACGACAGCGTCAGCGCCTCGCATCCTTGCCGAACCGCCATATCCCAAGGCGAGAACTACCGAAGCGAATCTCGTCCGTCAAAAGGGTCACACAGTGTTCTCAACGGTACTCCGGGACGGTTACGCCTGAGGAGCTCGCCATCGTCCCCGGCCGTGTCGTCTTACCGGCGCCGATCGACCCCACGATGTTTCGTCAAACGCCATTGGCTGCGCTCATCGGACCATTGCCGACATCACACCAAGTTCTGCAGCAACGCTGTAGGCTAACATGCGAGACGACGTTCTGGCCCGTCTGGCGAGGTAGCTTGTCTTCTTCGGGGACATGTCCCGTGTTGATCGGGGGAGTCAGAGACAGACATTGCTGGTGCCGCCAGACAGCATGGCGAACGGGCTTGGCAACAAATCCTTTTGCTCCGATAGCGCAACGTCAGACGGTCAGTCGATGGTCTGGAGTAGCGATATATGTACAATCTCAACGCCCAGCCCATCCATCACATCCTTTTCTAACCAAACGTCCCGCCTCGCCGCTCCAAAGACATCGTCACACAGCAAGCTCGCCTCCAAAATGGCCGAGCCCCAAGAAGCGCAAAAGACGCCCTCGCGGTCCTTCCGCTCCTTCATCTGGGACACCGACACCCACCTCAAGAGCCGCGAGGAGCGCGTCCTCCTCCGCAAGCTCGACTGGTCCATCCTCACCATCGGGTGCCTGGGCTTCTTCATGAAGTACCTCGACCAGGGCAACCTCTCCAACGCCTACGTGTCGGGCATGCAGGAGGACCTGGGCATGTGGGGGAACGAGTACACGTACGCCCAGACGGCCTACACGTGCGCGTACGCCGTCATGCAGGTCCCCAGCACGCTCATCGTGCAGAGGATCCGCCCGAGCATATGGCTGGCCTGCATGGAGGTCGCCTGGGGCGTCTTCACCTTTGCGCAGGCGGGCATGCGCACCCACGGCCAGCTGTACGCGTTCCGCTTCCTCGTCGGCCTCTTCGAGTCGTCCTTCTTCCCGGTGCTGCTCTACATTCTGGGTAGTTGGTACACCAAGACGGAGCTGGCGAAGAGGGTGGCCATCTTTCATGCGGTTGCGCCGGCCGGTGGCGCCTTTGGTGGTTGTAAGTTGGTACGCGGCCATGCTGATATTTGTGGATGTTGACGCGTCGAAAGATCTCCAAGCAGCTGTTTACAAGAGCCTCGACGGCGCTCACGGGCTGGCGGGGTGGAGATGGTTGTACATCGTTTGCGGTGTGAGTGTTTTCCCGTACGCTAGCATCCGCCTCTCTGATCGAGTGCTCACGTGATGTAGTGCATGACGATCCCGGTCGGCATCGCGACAGTCTTCATTCTGCCCGATACACCTTACACGACCAAGTCGAGATTCTTGACCGAGAAAGAATGCGAGCTGGCGATCCATCGCGTACAGAAAGCAGGAAAGGCGGCGCCCGTGGGGGTGACGTTTGCGACGTTTAAGCGCGTCTTGTCGAAATGGAGATGGTACGCTTTCGTGCTGGGATACGTGGTGAGTGCAAGTCGCGTAGAATGTGTATGACAACAAGGTATGCTGATGAGAATCCGGCAGTTGTATGGCGAGTCCTGCCAGGCCAGCGGCTACTTCGCCATTTGGCTCAAGTCGGAAAATTTCTCCGTCGTGGACAGGAACATCATCCCGACTGGCTCGAGACTGATCATGGTGTTCTGCGTAATCACATGGGGGTTCCTGTCAGACTTCACCGGCAGTCGCTTTGCCCTCATCATCGTTCCTTTGGTGAGTTGAAGCGAGCCGAGGGTCCGACTAGCAGAAGGTGGTGCTAACTCCATTCCCAGGTATTGGGACTGATACCAAACGGGATCCTTGCTGTCTGGCCTGCGAGTGTTCCTCTGAAGGAGTTTGCGTTCCTCACGAGCAGCGTCCATCTCATGACGGCTGTTTTGTGAGTCTTGGTGATCAGTGTTCCTGACGAGAGGCTAACAAGTCTGTCCTAGCTACACTTGGGCAAATGAAGTTTGCGCCGGCGACAATGAAGAGCGTGCCCTGGTCATCAGCAGCATGAACGGCATGCAATACGCCGTGGATGCGTGGCTGCCCATTGTCATATTTCCGCAAACCATGGCTCCTAGCTTCAGTAAGTCCGGTCTGTTTAACATTTTGTCAAGCTTAGTCGTTCCATGGCGATCGTTTCCATTAGCTGCGAAGGCTGTGTAATGTCATGAACTAACTCGCATCCAGGACGCGGGTTCCCTGCAACGTTCGGCTTCATCATTGCCGCCATGATTGCTGTGACCGGCATTCGATTGCTTGTCCTGAGAGAACAGAAAAAGAACCCCCAAGCAACAGAGGTTTCACTGGAAGGCGGCGTCATTGGCCAATCTGATAAGGGAGTCGTAGATCCAGGCGATGTCGACAAGACTGCGAACGAGACCATCGACAAGAGGTAGATGGAGGCGCGCGACGTTGGCACCGAGTTTGTGTCACCATCATTAGACATCATCCAAAGGTAGCGTCTCTAGTGTGATACATTCCGGACAGCCTCAGATGTTCATGTTGTCCTATCACAGCCGTCTCTTTACTTGCAGTCCAATCGGATGTCGTTCCGGCGATCTTGTCGCTCTCACTCTGGGAAATTTGTTCGACTGGCCGTAGGATAATACCACAGACCATGGTTATCTCTGGCGGAAGTTCGTCCATGCTGGTCGTCTCACCCCGCCCTGCGCTACGACTCGAACTGCAAAGCCGTGCGCATGCAAAACAGCCTTGAGTTTGTTGACAGTCGGCTCCTCTTCTTTGGGAAGCCTCGACATCACCGCTGGGGCAAAGAGGTCTAATTACACTGACTTGTCAGTTGTAGGACCAACTACCTCGGTATAAGCACTTGTACCCCGGTCAATGCTGCAACGAAGCATCGCCATCCCTGCCTCGAGATTCATGCCCAGTCTACTGTGTACGGAGTAGCTGAGGTGTCCAACACACAGCCCTTCTTGACCGTGCGCACGAGGCGCTCGTATGGCTGGGATCTCTTGGTTGAGATGTCTCGGATTACAGTCGCCCCGTTCCCGGCCGTTCCGAACTTGAGCGTGTTTCATTCGTGTACATAAACTTTGGGGCTTCCATTGTGATAAAGCCGCAGACAGCTGAGAGAACAAGATTGCTTCGTGAGGTCTCTCATATCACATCGGTCTGCATCCGTCCTCGCAGTTTCGGTTTCAATCCCAGTCTGATTTGTTATCATCGAGCTACAAACGTGTATCCCGACGCGTTGCCATCGACATCCCAACAAATCCAGCGGCCGGACAAGCTCCGATATACCACCCCCTCAACAACAAACCTCCCAAGGGAGGAGGAGGAGGGCACAGCTCACGCAAAACAACCCAAAAAACAATGACGGCACAGTCCCAGGGCCAGCAGCGCCTCCCGGCCTCGGCCGCCGTGCCGCTGCTCTACCAGCTCGTCTTCATGACCATCGAGCCCATCTTCGCGCTCCTCGGCGCCGTCATGAACCTGCACACGCCGCACCAGTACTTCGCGGGGGTCACGCGCAACGCGCAGCCCTTCACGCCCAACACGGCCTTCGTCTTCACGCAGCTCGGCGGCGCGTGGATGTACATTGCCTTTGTCGAGGGCGTCGTGCTGCGCCTCTGCGACGACCTGAAGCTCTGGCGCCTCGTCTGTGCGGGCATGCTCCTCAGCGACGCCGCCTACGTGCACGGCACCGCGCAGGCCGTCGGCGGCTGGGACGTGTGGCTGACGTACTCGGGGTGGACGGTCGAGGACCACGTCATCTTCTGGTCGACGCTGCCGATGGTGCTGGTGAGGATTCTGGTAGTGTTGGGCATCGGGGTGAAGACTTCCCCGGGAGGGAAGGGGAAGAAGGCGGAGTGAGGATTTGGGTTCCCGAAAAGGCTGAATGAGATATCGTGCGGCTCTCTTGGGTTGGATCAGGCCGTGTGGTTCATACACATTATTCAGTTTAGCTTGTATGCTTTATGAGTGGATTTACCGCAACATTCCCCCTTTTGCCCACAAGACATGCACGAGTCGTCGTCGTCTGAGCTGATCTCCTGGGCACTCATGTGACGTCGGACACGCGCTGCTCTAGCTCGTCTTCACAGATGCGGAGCTGGTGTGTTTGGCCATCCCCCAAAGCCCAATGTGAACCTCTGGAGGTGTGGCCAAAGGATTTCGTCTCATGCGGCGAGTCAACAGTTCTGTTGTATCAAACCAACAGGTAAGTCGTCTGTTCACGAAATCTTGTCATTATTCATGGCTAATTGACTACACTCGTGGCTTGCCAGTCTTCTTCATATCGCTTCCTCAAATACTCAACGCAGGCTGTTGATCGTGCTGTAGGGAATATCAAGAGCCTCCCGGCGACCCTTGCTATTGGGATCGAGATACGGCTCCTCGCCGAGTCCCACAGCCCTGTTTCCGAATCTGTCGCCCTGGTCGTCGTCTGTTTCTGGTCAGTAAATAGCTTTTGATGTTTTACTCCCGCTGCCTGGGGATGCTTACAGTCAAACGTCGCGGTGTGGAAGGTCGAACGGTTGTCCCAGATTGCTACACACTCGAGTCAGTACATGTCCCTCAACAGCTTCACAAGCGATCTCTCACCAATGTCGTTCTCGTTCTGCCACTTGAGGCGAACCTGCAAGTCGTGGTTCTTTTGGAGAATGTCGAGAAACCAGCCCAGCAGGTGGCGGCTCTCGTCGGCAGTGACGCCGTTGATGTGCTTGACGTGGCCCCCGACGGGGAAGATGCTCTTCCACCCCGTGACGGGGTTCGTCCTCACGACGGGGTGGACGGCCTTGAGGACGCTCCCCACGTTCTTGGGGTGACCGCGGGGCTTGTCGTAGAGCGTGAACCCGTTGCGCTCGGCGGCCTGGGCGAACCCGGGCTGCTCAAAGGTGACGGACAGACCCTCGAGGAACTTTTGGTACGGCTCGCTGAGGCGGTCGTAGATTTCGTACCCGGAGGCCCAGAGGGTATCTTTGCACATCTTTGCGTCAGGCCCTTGTGCACGGAGAGAGAGAGAAAATAGGGAAACAGGCGGCGTGGAAACTCACCTCCACCGGTCTTGGGAAGCTGCACGAGGCGGAGGGACGAGTAGTCGGCGGGCACGGGCTCAAAGGCGATGTCGCTGTGCCACTGGGAGGTGTTTTGGCTCTTTGTGCTGAGCGTCTCGCCCTCGAGCCTCTTGCGGTAGTACTGCTTGTTCTGCACGGAGCTGATGGTGCTGATCTCGGGATCGGACCCGCCGAGCTCGCGCTCCGAGTTGAGGAGCGGGTGGATGTGGAGCCCGGACTCGTTGGGCCGGCCGCTGAGCTCGCCGAGACGGAGGATCAGTTGCTTCTGGAGGTCGTTGGTGAGGTTGTCTTGGGCGCGGAAGAAGACGACGCCGCGCTCAGAGACTTTTTTTTCTATAGTTAGCAGGGAGGATATACTGCAAGTCAAACAGCCATCTTACTGGTGATTGCCAGGTCTCTGATGAGTTCGTCGGCGTTGGGGGCGTTCAGCCAGTCGACCAGGTTCGCCTTGGGGAACTCGCGACCAATCGTCGTCGTCACGTCAAAGGACTCGTAGTTATCCAGGGACGAGGAGAGCTTGAGGGGCTCGGGGAACGAGGGGTTCTTGGTGCTGGTGTGGATGGGCACCTCGGCGTCGATTGCGGTTGGAGCCATTGCGAACGATTTCAGTCGTGGTGAAGAAGCTGTCGAAACTGAGACGATGTGAACTGTAGTGATGTTTCCTGCTACTTGTTTCCCATCCTCCTGCGAAACCATTCACTTTATAACCCAAGTCTCTTGCTCGCTCGGATGACTTGACCGGATCGCATCTTACCGACGTGACTCTTGATGTCGCGATGCCACCGGATGCGAAGCAACAGGTCGACGAGCGACATCCGGTGGGATTCCAAAGTCTGGGGAAGCCCCGCAGCTGTTGACGGGAAGCTGATTGATCTCGCCGGCATGGTGACAGAGTAGGAGCCTATTTCGTGATCGACCACCACCACCGTTCAATCGCGTGCATTCGGTCCGGATGGTGTGATCACGCCGCCCTCGCCGAGCGGCCAATAGAAGCAGACGTATTTCATGCCTCCAGGCCTTTCCTATCGGTCGACTTCCGACGCCGATGGGTGTCGACACTGGCCAGACTCATGGAGCCAAACAGTTCAGCCATGAGCGTGGGGGTAGAAGCGCAATGGTCTCTCCATTTCCTGCTAGCGCGGCAGGTCTGAAGGCATTCCGAAAGCTGACATCCAGTCAATGGATTGTTTGCCATCCAAGCTTCGTACCATATAGTGACTTATTCCATTCCATGAGATTTTAGTTCGATTTCTTCTTTCAAACACGCACGTCCCGGGCCAGGGATCATGATAAGGAACACGTATGGGTGGCTGGCGTCAGAATCATGGGTTATGGCGAAGCCACAGCCCGCCAGGACACCTACAACAATTGGCTGTCATATTCTCAGAAGCTCATATTCGTTGCATGGGAAAGCTTACATCGACACTGGAGAAGAAGGGGTCCTCGTCGCTTTGTCGTGGCATCTTCAACCAAAGTCGGACCGGACCACAGCTCGAGGTTGTCAAACCCCGCTGTCGCCATTGTCAACGGGATGTGCTCAACATTCATTAGTATTATCTGGATCTTGCGCGGCTACTGCGGTTTTCATCTAGTCTGTGCGTTGGTTTTTCTCGTGGTGCTCACTCTTACCACGATGAAACTTGACTAGGTAAACCTCGCGTGAGGAGAAGCACATGAAGAGCTGAGTTGGGCTTGATTGTGTGAAGATACGCAGTCGACGTTTTGCAGCTGGATTTACTATCAAACACTCATTCCACAAACGCAAGACTTCTGAAATATCCCTGCTCCGACCTTCTCCATTGAAGGCCACGCGAGGGCATCATCTCCGGCTTAGACCCTGGGCCTCAACATCTTTCGGCCTGACACAACAGATGCCAGGCTCAGCTCTCGGGACCGTCCCTCCCACGCGGTCGTGATATTGTGGATCGAACTCGCCATAGGGCCCTGGTATCAGACCTCCGGCAGCGGGGCCGGCTCATGAGTTGCGAGGTCTCTGGCGACATCCGCCGACCCGACCCTCGCCCGCGCGTCCGTGTTAAATAGCAGCCGAGCGCTTCTCCGAGGAGATGCTCAGTAGGGCCACTCACTCTTCAGCCTCAACTGTGACTACATTCACGGCTTACGCCACACTGTTCAGGCACCATGGCGACCGTCTTGGCCAGAGACCCCTTTGCAAAAGGCGATGCCTCAGAATCCTCGGCCTCTTTTCAAGGCGTTCCCCCTCTTGGGGCCCCGAAGGAGGAGAAGCGTTTCTGGTTTCAAAGGAGTGGGGGATTTGACAAGTACGCCATCGCTACTCAGGTAAGCAAGCTTCTGTCTAAAGACCTTGTGCCGGCACGACGTGTTCATGAACTCGATAGCCCAGTGTCTTTGACGACCCCGACAGTGCCGAGAAATACCAGCCGCGGTCTGACTGGGAGAACATCCACCGGTTCGACCCGTTGGCTCGTTGGACGTGGTCTGAAGAGTACGCGGTCGTGCGCAAGGTCGACTTTCGAATCTTTCTCTGGGCTGCGATTTCCTTCATGGCTCTTGAACTCGACCGCGCGAACATTAGCCAAGGTACCTATGCGCAACTCTTGACGGAACATCGGCAGTGGAAATCGACTGACGTTCTGGATAGCCAACACGGATAACATGCTGGGAGACTTGGGCATGTCCACCAATGGTGAGTGCCTATGCTCTTCCAAGGCAACTGTTTCCGTGCCGTTGACTAACACGCGTCGACCAAGACTTCAACTTGGGTAACACCGTCTTCAAGCTCGCGTTCCTCTGCGCCGAGTTGCCGTCTCAGCTGGTCTCCAAATGGGTCGGCCCTGATCGATGGATTCCGGCGCAGATGACGCTCTGGAGTATTGTCGCCAGCTGCCAGTTCTGGCTGAGTGGAAGAAATTCCTTCATTGCCTGCCGCGCCCTCCTAGGATTGCTCCAAGGCGGTTTCATTCCCGATGTACGACTTGCCCCCTTTGGTTCTCTTCGATGCCTGCTAACAACAATCATCCAACAGGTTATCCTGTATCTGTCCTACTTCTACAAGCATCACGAGCTCTCGCTGCGTCTTGGCTTCTTCTGGACCGCCATGAGCACTGCAGATATCCTGTCAGCTCTGCTCGCGTACGGCCTGCTTCACATGCGCGGTCTCCAAGGACATGAGGGTTGGAGATGGATGTTCCTGTTGGAGGGACTGCTGACTCTGGTGATTGGCATTTTGGGATTCCTGCTCATGCCAGCCGGGCCATGCCAGACGCCCAGCTGGTTTCGCGGAAAAGACGGCTGGTTCAGCGAGAGGTGCGTCAACTGCTTCTCGGGGGTTCCATCACCTTTGTTCAGCTCAAGGTACTGACTGTCTACAGGGAAGAAACCATCATCGTCAACAGAGTCCTCCGTGAAGATCCCAGCAAGAGCAGCATGCACAACCGCCAGCCCATCACCCCGCGTCTCCTTTGGGACAGCCTCAAAGACTACGACTTGTGGCCTCTGTATATCCTGGGGCTCACTTTCCAGATTCCGATGACGCCTCCCTCGCAGTATCTCACCCTCACCCTGCGAAACCTGGGCTTCGATACCTTCCAAGCCAACCTGCTGACTATCCCGTCTACCGTTGGTCACAGTAAGTGTCACATTGACACTGGCGTCCGGGCCATGACTGACGAGATTCTCAGTGATTACGATGCTTGCTATTACCTACTTTGCCGAGATATTCCAGGAGCTCACCTTCACCTCCATGTCTGGTCAAGTGTGGACACTACCATTCCTCATTTACCTAAACATCGTCAACACCTCGGAAGTGAACAGATGGGTATTGTACGCCGTTATAACACTACTTCTCATCTACCCCAACGGTAAGTTTCATCTCGAACCATCATGCTGGTACCCTGGTGTTCTAACGTTGTTACAGCTCATCCTATTCAAGTGAGTATAGCCCGCATGATGAGCCTTTGCCGCGCTCGTCTTTGCTGCTCCCCTCGGACCTTTCCCCGGACATACTAACAACAGTTCGCAGGTCGGATGGAACAGCCGCAACTCCAATACTGTGCGCTCACGTACTGTCTCTGCTGCCTGTTACAACATGTTCGTGCAGACGAGCGGCATCATATCATCCAACGTCTACCGGTCCGGTAAGTTCTCCACCGATCCTCGGAAGAGTGAAGCTAATCTTGCGCTTTTTCCAGACGATGCACCTTTGTACAAGAGGGGTAATCGGGCTCTGCTCGGCATCGTGTGCATGAACCTGGTTCTCTACCCCTTGGTGAAGGCCTACTACGTTCGTCGCAATAAGAGTCGGGACAACAAGTGGAACGCCATGTCAGAGGAAGAGAGGCTCGCGTACCTCGCGACCACCAAGGACGAAGGAAGCAAGAGGCTGGACTTCCGCTTCAGTCACTGAAGTAGCCATCGGCATGACCAACTCGCGTGCTGGTGCGTGTGTTGATCCGCGAAGCCTTGGGTGGAACCATGAATTGAGTAATGAGTACATGAGAAAAGCCTCCTGGATCTTTGAGATCAAGCCGAAATTTTCATACTGGCTGCAAAGCGTACGTAGTAGTACATTATCCGGGATCTCCTCGTAACCAAGCAGCCGCAGGATGAAGTCGCGCTGTTTTGCTTTCGTCCGCCGTCTCAATACTAGAAGCTGCGGATCGCATGTCTGGCTCGAACTATTGCTGTCCAGGACCGTGGTGCGCTCTCCCGGAGATCACTCAAGCCTTCTGGTAACATACGCTGGTCCAGAGCGTAGCTTCCTGAGTACGAAGCGTAACGTAGCTCGAAGGAGCAAAGTGATGAGTGAAGCAGTGGGGAAAAGAATGCCAAAGCATTGATATAATTCTTTTGTATGGGGATCCTTATCCTTTATCGTGGAGCGCTTGGGAGCCTTATCTAGGTTTAACTACGGATAGGCTTAATATAATTAGCTTCAGGCCTACTTTATGTAACTACCCTACTCAGTACGTACCTCTCCTATCCGTATTTACAGGTGTGTATCCGTACGGTACTGCTACTCGTAAAAAGGCCTGCTAGCTGTGCCAGCACGACGACAGTTCCCTTGCCGAAGATATGGACGAGTCGACAAAGGCTCTGGTTCTGCACCGAGTTCCATGACACCAAGTCTCGGTGGCGCGAGTTTGCTTGAAACTGGAGTTGTGAGCAGCTAACATTTAAGGATGAATCACGCAAAAGCATTCCACCAGAACACTCCAACTCTTGAGTTTTTCAAAATACCCCATCATTTCCCGGACCCGAAGTTACAATGTCTCTCCATCAAACAGCATGAGCACTATAATCAATAAAAGCCGATCATACTGGTATTCACCGGTCACCGGTGCATGGCATCCTCCTCCATGCCCGCGGAGGGATCTCGCTGCGGAGGGATCTCGGCACATGCCTAGTTGCGCTTATAACAGAGGCTACAAACAGGGATCAGGAATACGAAGTAGTTGTTAATATAATAGGTATGGTCTATTTAATACTATACATAGAGGATAAACTCCCTCCTTATATAATTATATAGTATAACCTTAATAATAATACTATATACCCTTATAATTATAAACCTTATATTTATTACTAAGGTTTAAACTATTATACCCCTATTGCGGGGATTTTATAACCTTTTTATAGAACCTTCTAGAAAGGTATTTCTCTAGGAAATCCCTAGGATTTCCTATAGAATACCTTAGGATTCCTTTATTATACTCCTTCTTATTAAAATAGTAATTCTACTATTTTAGTATTATTTCCTAGATTTTTATACTTTTTAAAGCCTATAAAGTTTCTAATCTATTTAAATAGTAGTTTTCTAAGGGGTTTTGTAAAACTATTAGTAATATTATTAGTAGTTTTTATATATTTAAAAATTACTTTATTTCAACTTACTATTTCCCTTATAAAATAATTATAAACTTATATATATTTTACTTTATTATTTAAACTTTCTCTTCTAGTAAATATAATCAATTTAGTATTATCTATTTATATTAGTATAAATTTAGTAATTATTTCTCTTAATTTACTAAAAAAGTTTTAAATTTATATAGTTTTAAAAGTAATTGTCGGTTGCGTTATACTATAGGGTATATAGTAACCGTATGTATTGCTATATACGTAGTAGTATACCTTCTACGCCCTACTAGCGATAGGTACTAGGTACCTAGCGCTAGCTATAGCTAATTGTGTAGTAATTAGTAAGTAATTACTATACTATAAATCTAGAGCTTTATATAGTACCTCATACTATATAATATAGAAATAATAATAATAAATAACTAGAATACTATTTTATACCTATATAGTAAGATTATATAGAATATATATTACCCTCTAGATAAACTAATATTAATTAGTAATTAACCTTTTTATTATACTATTATACTATAGATTAATAAGGCTTATTATAATAGAAGAAGTAATTATAAAAACCTTATATCTAAAATCTATATAAGATGAAAAATCATAAGATTTATTATTTAGATATTTTAGACTTTTCCTACCTTAAGATTTTACTAAGAGCTTCTAAATTATATACCAACTTTTTATAGATAGCTATTATTATAATACTAATAATTATATTTAATTTAGTTTTAAAATAAAATACTTCCTAATAGTTATTATTAAGAGGTTAATAACTACTTTTAGTTTTTATTTATAATAATATATTTAGTAAATATAATAACCCTCTTTAAGCTATTACTAGAGTTTTAATACTAGAGATTTATAATATCTCTAGTTTTAAATATTTAAAAAACCTATATGGCTTTTTGAAAACTCTTTTAAACCCCCCCTATTTTTATAATAATATCTGAATTAACCCCTATAAATAAGACGCTTACTTTAAATACCCCTATACTTATAATAATAATACTTTTAGGTATTTCCATCCCTATAAAACTTTACTAATATTTTAATCTAATACTTTTTAGTTAAATTTCTAATCTTAATTATATAAAAATTATAAATAAAAATTCTATAAAAGTTTCTATTTATATAGTATACTAAGTAGCTTTCTATATATATATAAAACTTTATAACCTAGAATTCTTCTAGATATTTAAAAGTAATTTTGAGGATTAGTTTCTAATAATATAATAACTCGTTAGTATCTTTATATTATACTATTTTAAAAACTACTTTATAATATATAATATTAAACTTAATATAGATAGTAATTAAATCTTTATAATACTATACTAACTATCTTAATAATAAGACTTTAACTTATAGACTTATAAAAAACTTTAAGAAATTCTAAAATACTATATTAACTTTAGGATTAATTTTAAAAAACATTTTAAATAGGTTAATAACTTCATACTAGAAGAATTAGACTTTATTCTACCTTTTTATAATATTTAACCTAAAGTTAAATATATAACACTAGTAATACCCTTATAATAAGAAGTCGAGAAGAAATACCTATAGCTAACTTAAGCAGCTTATATACTTATAGCATAAAATAGGAAATTTCTATTATAATAGTTAACCTTACTAACTTTATATTTAATTATTTTAGAACTTCCCTAATATTAAGAAAAGTATTATAAATATATTTCATACCTTATTTCTACTACCCTTTTTAATAATATTTTAACTAAATATATTATAAATTTTATAAAACTATATAACAAAAGTATAAAGTATAGTAGAAACCTATATAATATATTTAAGATAAAAATCTACATCTTTTATAATTACTACCTCAAACTTAGTATCCTATATTACATATAGGCTAATATATTTTTGATTATACTAAAAAATCAAACTTTTAAATATTACTTTAAATGTTTAAATAACCCTAGCTTTAACTTATAGTTTAAATAGATAACTCACTATATTAAAAACTACTTTAAAAATAATAAATATTAATAGCTATACCTTTCTATTAAACTAGTAATAGGTAAAGGGGAATCAACAACTCTCAATCATCAAAGAATAGGTCATTCAGAATGATATCTGAAAATAGTACTAATATTGATATAAATAGTGATGATAATAGGAAGTTCTGGTTCTACAAGAAGTAGGGAACTTCGCAGTATTAATATCTAAATAGAGTTTATTTTCAGAAAAGTTAACCTTACGTCATATAGAGCTTTTAGCTCTATTACGCTTAGGCTACTAAGTAATCTATTCACCAAATATTCTAATATTATAATTTAATTAATTTAGAGTATAAATAATTAGGGTAGTATAACCTTAACTCTAATAATTAATTTTCTATAATAAATAGAAAATATAAGATTATAAGAATAATAGTAAATACTCAAGCCTTTAAATACCTAAAATAGGTTATTAGGATTAATAGAGTAATAACTAAATAGCTAGAACTCTAATATCCCCCCTTAAGGTATATAAAATAAATAAATCTTTTATAGCTTAAAAAATAATAAAAAACTCTAAAAACTATATAGGAAAAATAGAGAAAAATCTTTAAAAGATTAAAGTTTAAAAAACCTAAAACCTAGAAAAGGTTTAAAAGAAAAAACTTTAAAATAGAGTAAAAAAAAATTAGGAAAAATCAGAAAAACTTAAAATTAGTAAAAGGTAAAGGAAAAGATTAATCCTTAGAAAATAGACTATTAAGACTATTTCCTTTATAAAAAGGTTGAATATTAAAATTATTCTATAAAATCCTCTTAATAATATTATTAAATTTAACTTAGCCTAAAGGCTTCATCAAAAAATCAGTTATATTATTATTTATATTAATATAATAGAGATTAATCTGATTATCTTAAATAAGATCTCTAATATAATAATAATAAATATTAATATACTTAGCTTTTTTATAGAATTTAGTATTTTTAGTAAGTTTTTTAGCTAATTAATTATCTATAAAAATAATCAGCTTATTAATAGCCCTAAATCCTAAAGTTTTATTAATAAAACTATAGTTATTATATAAGTAAATAGCTTTTTTAGTAGTATTTATTAGAGCTATATATTTAGTTTTATAAATAGATAAAGCTACTATTTTTGACTTAGTTAAGTTATAACTTATAATATTATAAAAATCTAGGCAAAATATATATACTAAAATAGATTTTCTATTATTAATATCTCTAGCTTAATCTAAATCTATAAACCTAAATAAATTAAAAGGATTAATATTATTATAGTTATAAATTAATTTATAATTAAAATTCTTTTTTAAATAACCTTATATCTTATTAAAAGTAACAAAATATTTTTTAGAAGGATTTAAAGAAAATTGAGAGTAGGTAGTAATAACTAGAGTAATATCTAGCCTGGTTTTTAAGGCTAAATATAATAAAGCCCCTATTTCTTTTTAATATTCTAATATCTCTTCTTTAGTAGTATTATCCTTATTAATAAAAAATTTAGCTTTATTATTTATTAGAATATTAAAACTATAGATATTCTTTTTATTAAACTTAGTAAGAATTTTATTAATATATTTAAACTGATTTATTTCTATATTTTTATTCTTATGGTTAATAATTAAATTATTACTTAAAAAAATATTAGGTTCTCTTAGATCTTAGATTTTTATATCTTTTTTAAGACTACTATAAATATATTCTAAAGTAATAGAATTATTAGCTCTTAGTAGTATATTATTAATATGATATACTAAAATAGCTAAATATTTACTTTTATTAAGAGTAATATTAAGTATAAATATTCCTTCATTATAAAGAAATACTTTAAAACTAATCTTATATAAAATAGATTTAAAATATAAATACTAAAGTCTAAAGCTCTATTTTAACCTATATAAAGTCTTATTTAATAAACAAACAAAAGACTGATTCTTATAGTTAGTACTATAAACTAAACTTTTAGAATTTTTATTATAGATATAGCTAGTAGGTAACTTAACATATATCTTTTTATCTACTTTTACATAAATAAATATAATAGTAATATTATACTAAATTAAAATCTAGCTATAATAAATAGATATAATTAATATATATCTATAACTTTCAAGCCTATAGGTAGTACTAAAAGTTTCTAAATAATTAATATTAAAATACTAGTTGAAACCTTAAGTAACCTATCTAGCTTTATATATAGGATTATTAGGATCCTGATTATTAGGTTTTATTTTATAAACCTATCTACTTCTTAATATATTAATATTATTCTTTTTAATAAAAGAAATATTAGGTAGTAATATAATAATCTAAACTTCTATAGATTTAATAGATTTAACTTCTTTATTTATAGCCTGAATCTAGTTATTACTAAACTGAGAACTTATAGTTTTTAAAAAAGTAGTTAATTCGTCTAGAATATTAATTAATAATATATACTTAGTAATATGAAAATTACTATATTTATTAATAAATAAGTTATTATTATGATTAAATTAATTATAATTAGTATAAAAAACTAAAGAAGGATAGTTTTTAACTATAAAAAGTATACTCTTTTTATATAAATACTATTTATAGTCTTTTTTAACTTCTAGACTTAAAAAAGGAATCTCTATAGAAATAGTAGACTTTTTAAAGTTCTTATTAATATCTATAACCCTATTAGGATGAATTATAGAAAAACTACTTAGTTCTTTATTAGGAGAAAGATCTAAATTATTATTACTATTATTAACTTTATTAGGAAGAAGAAAACAACTAGTATCTTTAGTAGAATTATAAATTCTACTAGACTTAATAATAACTAGATTCTAAGAAGAATTATTAGAATTAAATTAATTAGATTTATTCTTTTTACTAAGTTAACTAGACCTAGTAGTTATAATATTATTAAAAATAGATAACTCTTCTTTTTATTAAGAATTAAATTAGTTTTTAAGAATATTCATATCTCTAGACTAAATAGTATTATAGGCTTAAAAATCCCAAACCAAATAGGTATTATAGCTATAGGTAATTATAGTACTTTTTTTACTTTTAAATTAAGCTTCTTAGAATACTTATTTTTAACCTTATAATAATAGATATTACCCCATACTTTTATATTACTAATAAAAAATTCCTTCTTATTTTTTAACTTATATAGAATTTTAAATTTAATAGAAGAATAAAGTATTCTATTATAAATATAGATAGAAGCTAAAATAGCTAACCCCTAAAAGTATAAAAGTAAATTAGAATTATAAAGAAAGGTTCTAGTTTTATTAACTATAATTCTTATAGCTTTCTTAATTAAACTATTAGGCTTATAAGTATAAAATAATTTTAGATTATAAATAATATTATTATTAAAATAAATAATTTTTATTCTATTATTGGAGAACTTAAAGCTACTATTTATATTAACTTCCTTAATTCTCTTATTACTATTATTATTATTAATTATATTAATAAACTTTTTAAAAGCTAAAGTAACTTCTTTAGAATTTTTACTCCTTAATAACTTTCCCCAGATAAATCTACTATACTTATCTATAAATAAGATAAAATATTTATAGTAATTATAAATCTCTAGTAAAATAGGTCTATATAGGTCTAAACTAATATAATTAAAATATTTAAACTTCTTAAAAATATT
>AMCV02000039.1:548380-560194 GCA_000350065.2 Colletotrichum orbiculare MAFF 240422 | reverse complement strand
ATATTATTTATTATATTCTTAATTAACTTAATAATATTACTAGTATAGCTTATTCTATTATACTATAGTTTTAAATTATTAATATTAGTAATATTAGTATAAAAAACTATTTACTTTAATTAAATAGAGATTCTAAACTTATAGAAATTATTAACTTTAGTTCTTATAAATAAGAGTTTATCCTATTTAATATTATATAATATAAGTTTATTAAAAAAAATAGATAATATTCCTATTAAGTTAAATTTAAACTAACTTAATAAGTTAATACCTAGTTGTAATATATAATAAATATTATGTAAAAGATATTTAATATTATTTAAAATAATTTTTAAATTACTTTTTATAGTTAAAGTAATCTTTTTAGTATTTCCCTACTTAATAAGTAAAAGAGTTTTAATTTTATTAACTAAAAAATTATAATTTTTAACTATATAAATAGTAATTCTAGTATTAATAAAGAATAAAATAATTTCAATCTATTTAATAGAACTTTTAACTTACTAAATCTTTTTAGAAATTAAAGTATTTAAAGTTTTTTTAGTAAAAGCTTTTTTAAGAAAAAGTTAAATTAGAATTATATTTTTAAATTCAATATTTTTTTCCTTATCTTCTTCTTCTTTTTTAATTTCTTTAATATTAGAATTAAATTATATAAGATTTTTAGTTATATTACTAGAGATCTTTTTAATTATTCCTTCTTAAGTTAAAGTAATATTAACTAATTTTGAGTTTTTATTTTTTTTATTTTTTTTTCTTAGAAGACTTAGGAGGATTCTTATTAATTTTAGATTTTATCTAAATAGGAATCTTTTTAAAATAAAGACTAAAATAGTTTTCTTTAGTATAATTAGTTTTTTTATAGTAGTTATAGAAAATATTTTTCTATTTTTTCTAGGGTTTTTTAATAATCTTGAAAGAAGACTACTTAATAATTTTATTCTTAAAATTCTTCTTAATTGTAAAATTAATTAAAAAAGTTTAGGTTTTCTTTTTAAACTTATCTAATAGATTAGAGAATAATAAATCTAACTTATAAGAATCCTTATTAAATCTAAGATTCTAAATAATTAAAATAATAAAACCTTTATAATTTTTATTTAGATTATTTAGAATATAAATAATAATAATTTAGTTAAGTAGTTTAATTTTATTATAAGAAAAATTATTAATAAGTTTTTTATTTTATTTAGATATTCTTNCTATAGATTTAAAATTACTAAGAATAATATTAAAGAATTCTTTATAAATAAGAAACTTATTAGAAAAACTAGTTAGTTTATAAAGTTTTTTTAAATAACTAAATATATTAAAAATATTAATATTATTCTTAATAACTCTTAAAAAACTATTTTTACAATCTAACTATATATAACTAAAAATCTTATTATACTTATTAGAATTATTTCTAGAAATAAGTTTAGTTAAATCTATAAAAATATCTTTATTAATAAGTAAAGTTTTTATATAGATAGACTAGATATTATAATTCTAAGTCCTTTTTAATTTAAAGATAAAATATAATTTAGAATTACCTACATTTTTAAATAATAACTTAAGAAAGTAAAATAATTATTTAATAAAGAATTAATTAAAATCCTAAAGTAGAATTAAGATACTTAGGGTTTAACTCTAGTAAACTATTGTTAACTAAAAAATTAATAATAGTATAGCTTAATAGTTGAATAATAGATTAATATTCTTATAACCTATAGTAGTCTAAGGTTTAAATCTTATGAGAAATACTCTTTTATAAAAGTTAGAAATAACCTAAAGTTCTAATTTATAAAAGTCTTAGTAGACCTAAAAGCTAGTTTATAGAAGGTCTTAGTAGACTTAAGAGCTAGTTTATAGAAGGTCTTAGTAGACTTAAAATATAAGAGATTTTTAGCTTCTACTATTTAATTATTTCTTTTATTAATCTAATAGTAAGCCTACTACCCTAACTAGTATAATCTTCTTATAGATTTATCTAGTATTAAACCGATTAATTAATAAGAAGAGTTAATTAATTAGTTAAGGTAAGTATAAAAAGAATAAGCTATAGAGCTTCATAGAGGTAGTTAAAAGAGGTTTTATATAGATAGATAGGTATAGGGAAGCTTAGGGTTAATTAGTATAACCTCTAATATAACCTAAATAAGTATTAATAAAAATATAGATATCGATATTAATAATAAGTATAAATAGGAATATAATATAAAAAGAAAAATTAATATAAAACTAGGCTTATAACTTATTAAACTAGTAATAAGTAAAGGGGAATTAATAACTCTCAATCATCAAAAAATAGGTTATTCAGAATAATATCTAAAAATAGTACTAATATTAATATAAATAGTAATAATAATAAGAAGTTCTAATTCCACAAGAAGTAGGGAACTTCGCAGTATTAATATCTAAATAGAGTTTATTTTCAGAAAGATTAACCTCACATCATACAGAGCTTTCGGCTCCATTACGCTCGGGCTACTAAGTAATCTATTCACCAAATATTCTAATATTATAATTTAATCAATTTAGAGTATAAATAATTAAGGCAGTATAACCTTAACTCTAATAATTGATTTTCTACAATAAATAGAAAACATAGGGTTATAAGAGTAATAGTAAATACTCAAGCCCTTAAATACCTAAAACGGGTTATTAGGATTAATAGAGTAATAGCTAAATAGCTAGAACTCTAACACTTTCTAACTAATAAACTACTACTTTTTAAAGTATTATAACTAAAAACCCTAAGAAGAATAAAAAGGAAGCTCTTAAGGCTCTCATACTAAAGCTTATACATATCTAGAAAACCTTCCTACTAAACCTCTATATAGATATAGTACTTTACTTCTAACTTATAAATGCATACTATAATATACCTAAGTACTAATTAGCTTTCTTTAGCCTTATAACAACCTCCTAGAGTCTCTACAACTAGTTAAAATTAACTATAAATAATACTATATTACTCTAAAAGTCGTAATATATTTAAGACAATAGAGGTAACAACTAGAAGTAAATTAATAATTAATTTTAAATCGACTATATATATAACTCCCCTTAAGAATACTCCTAAAATGCTACGCTACATAATACTTAATATTCTATTTATATAGCTTTATAGAGCTTATAACTACTTATTCTAAATAATACTTATCCTCCTTATCTAACTATATATAGCTATTTAAATAAGAAGTACTATATATATAGCAAAATAAGTTATTAATCTATAAGATATACCTTTAAGGAGAAGTATATTTTACTTAATTAGTATAAGTTAAATATTAACCCTAAAGTATACTTTATAATAATATACTAAACTTTCTTTATAAAATATAAAAGTATTAATAGCCTAGATAATAACCTTAAAGACTCCCCCTAAAATTATAAGCTTAATAATACTATTATATAATACTAAATATAATATAACTTTACAAATAAGACTACTATTCCCCCTAAATAGTTTTTAATATTATTTTTTAGTAAAAACTATTAGAGTTCTAGCTATTTAGCTATTACTCTATTAATCCTAATAACCCGTTTTAAGTATTTAAAAGCTTAAGTATTTACTATTACTCTCACAACCCTATATTTTCTATTTATTATAGAAAATCAATTATTAGAGTTAAGGTTATACTACCTTAATTATTTATACTCTAAATTAATCAAACTATAATATTAGAATATTTAGTAAATAGACCACTTAGTAGCCCGAGCGTAACGGAGCCGAAAGCTCCATATAACATAAAATTAACCTTTCTAAAAATAAACTCTATTTAGATATTAATACCGCAAAGTTCCCCACTTCCTATAGAACCAGAACTTCCCATCATCATCACCATTTATATTAATATTAATACTATTTTTAGATATTATTCTAAATAACCTATTCTTTAATAATTAAGAATTATTAATTCCCCTTAACCTTTTACTAATTACCTATTACTAATTTAACAAATTATAAACCTAACTTTATATCAACTTCTCTTTTTATATTATATTCCTATCTATACCTATTATCAATATTAATATCTATATCTTTATTAATACTTATTCAAATTATACTAAAAACTATACTAACTAACTCTAAACCTCCCTATACCTATCTATCTATATAAAACCTCTCTTAACTACCTCTATAAAACTCTATAGCTTATTCTTTTTATACTTATTTTAACTAACTAATTAACTCTTCTTATTAATTAATTAATTTAATACTAAATAAATCTATAAGGAGATTATACTAATTAAAATAGTAGGCTTACTATTAGGTTAATAAAAGAAATAGTTAAATAGTAGAAACTAAAAATCTCTTATACTTTAAGTCTACTAAAACCTTCTATAAACTAACTTTTAGGTCTACTAAGACTTTTTATAAACTAACTCTTAGGTTTATTAAAACCTTTATAAATTAGAATCTTAAATCTACTAAAACTTTTATAAATTAGAACTTTAAGTTGTTTCTAATTTTTATAAAAAAGTATCTCTCATAAAATTTAAACTTTAGACTACTATAAGTCACAGGAGTATTAATCTATTATTCAACTATTAAGCTATATTATTATTAATTTTTTAATTAATAATAGTTTACTAGAATTAGACCCTAAGTATCTTAATTCTACTTCAGGATTTTAATTAATTCTTTATTAAATAACTATTTTACTTTCTTAGATTATTATTTAAAAATATAAATGACTCTAAGTTATATTTTATCTCTAAATTAAAAAGGACTTAGAATTATAATATCTAATCTATCTACATAAAGACTTTACTTACTAATAAAGATATTTTTATAAATTTAACTAAACCTATTTCCAGAAGTAACTCTAATAAGTATAATAAGGCTCTTAATTATATATAATTAAACTATAAAAATAGTTCTTTAAGAATTATTAAGAATAATACTAATACTTTTAATATATTTAGTTATTTAAAAAAACTCTATAAACTAACTAGTTTTTCTAATAAGTTTCTTACTTATAAAGAACTCTTTAATATTACTCTTAGTAACTTTAAGTTTATAGAAGAATATCTAAATAAGATAAAAGAACTTATTAATAATTTCTCTTATAATAGAATTAAACTATTTAACTAAATTATTATTACTTATATCTTAAATAGTTTAAATAAAAATTATAAAAGTTTTATTATTTTAATTATTTAGAATTTTAGATCTAATAAGGATTCTTATAAGTTAGATTCTTTATGCTCTAATCTATTAGATAAGTTTAAAAAGAAAACTTAGACTTCTTTAGTGAATTTTATAATTAAGAAAGATTTTAAAAATAAAATTATTAAATAGTCTTCTCCTAAAACTATTAAAAAACCCTAGAAGAAATAGAAAGGTATTTTCTATAACTATTATAAAAAAACTAATTATACTAAAAAAACTATTTTAATTTTTATTTTAAAAAAACTCCTATTTAGATAAAATCTAAAATTAATAAGAGTCCTCCTAAATCTTCTAAAAAGAAAGAAAATGAAAAAGATGAAAACTCAGAATTAGTTAATATTATTTTAACTTAAAAAAACAATTAAAAAGATCTCTAGTAATATAACTAAAAATCTTATATAACTTAATTCTAATACTAAAGAAATTAAAAAAGAAGAAAAAAATAGAGAAGAAAATATTAAGTTTAAAAATATAATTCTAATTTAATTTTCTCTTAAAAAGATTTTTACTAAAAAAATTCTAAATATTTTAATTTCTAAAAAGATTTAGTAAATTAGGAGTTCTATTAAATAGATTAAAACTATTTTATTTTTTATTAATACTAAAACTACTATTCATATAGTTAAAAATCATAACCTTTTAATTAATAAAACTAAAACTCTTTTACTTATTAAATAGGGAAATACTAAAAAAATTATTTTAACTATAAAAAGTAATTTGAAAATTATCTTAAATAATATTAAATATCTTTTATATAATATTTATTATATATTATAATTAAGTATTAACCTATTAAATTAGTCTAAATTTAACTTAATAGGAATATTATCTATCTTTTTTAATAAACCTATACTATATAATATTGAATAGGATAAACTTTTATTTATAAAAACTAAGGTTAATAATTTCTATAAGTTTAGAATCCCTATTCAATTAAAATAAATAGTTCTTTATACTAATATTACTAATATTAACAATTTAAAACTATAGTATAATAGAATAAGTTATACTAGTAATATTATTAAGTTAATTAAGAATATAATAAATAATATTAATTATAAGTATTCAAAAAGTAATAAACTACTTACTTATAAAATATATCTTAAAAATAAGTTTACTAATAAAGTTAATAGAGATTTAAATACTTTTAAGAAGTTTAAATATCTTAATTATATTAATTCAGATTTATATAGACCTATTTTACTAGAGATTTATAATTACTATAAATACTTTATCTTATTTATAGATAAGTATAATAAATTTATCTAAAGAAAATTATTAAAAAATAAAAACTCTAAAAAAGTTACTTTAGCTTTCAAAGAGTTTATTAATACAACTAATAATAATAATAATAATAAGAAAATCAAAAAAATTAATATAAATAGTAGCTTTAAGTTTTTTAATAATAGAATAAAAATCATTTATCTTAATAATAATATTATCTATAATATAAAACTACTTTATACTTATAAACCTAATAGTTTAATTAAGAAAACTATAAGAACTATAATTAATAAAACTAGAATTTTTCTCTATAACTCTAGTTTACTTTTATACTTTTAAAGGTTAACTATTTTAGCTTCTATCTATATTTATAATAGAATACCTTATTCTTTTATTAAGTTTAAAATTCCATATAAATTAAAAAATAAGAAGAAACTTTTTATTAGTAATATAAAAATATAAAATAATATTTATTATTATAAGGTTAAAAATAAGTATTTTAAGAAGCTTAATCTAAAAATAAAAAAAAATACTATAATTACTTATAACTATAATACCTATTTAATTTAAGATTTTCAAGCTTATAATACTATTTAGTCTAGAAATATAAATATTCTTAAAAACTAATTTAATTCTTAATAAAAAAAAAGTTATCTATTTTTAATAATACTATAACTACTAAGTCTAGTCAACTTAATAAAAAGAATAAGTCTAACTAATTTAATTCTAATAATTCTTCTCAAAATCTAATTATTATTAAGTCTAATAAAATTTATAACTCTACTAAAAACACTAATTATTCTCTTCTTCCTAATAAAATTAATAATAGTAATAGTAATTTAAATCTTTTTCTCAATAAGGAACTAAATAGTTTTTCTATAACTTATCCTAATAGAATTATAAATAGTAATAAGAACTTTAAAAAATCTACTATTTCTATAGAAATTCTTTTTTTAAATCTAAAAGTTAAAAGAAACTATAAATAATATTTATATAAAAAGAATATACTCCTTATAATTAAAAATTATCCTTCTTTAATTCTTTATACTAATTATAATTAATATAATTATAATAATAACTTATTTATTAATAAATATAGTAATTTTTATATTACTAAGTATATATTATTAGTTAATACTCTAGATAAACTAACTATTTTTTCAAAAACTATAAATTCTTAATTTATTAATAATTAGATTTAAATTATAAATAAAAAGGTTAAATCTATTAAGTCTATAGAAGTTTAAACTATTATATTACTACTTAATATTTCTTTTATTAAAAAAAATAATATTAATATATTAAGAAGTAGATAGGTTTATAAAATAAAACCTAATAATCAGGATCCTAATAATCCTATATATAAAACTAAATAGGTTACTTAAAGTTTCAACTAATACTTCAGTATTAATTATTTAGAAACTTTTAGTACTACCTATAAGCCTAAAAGTTATAGATATATATTAATTATATCTATTTATTATAGCTAGATTTTAATTTAGTATAATATTACTACTATATTTATTTATATAAAAATAGATAAAAAGATATATATCAAGTTACCTACTAGCTATATCTATAATACAAATTCTAAAAATTTAACTTATAATACTAACTATAAGAATCAGCCTTTTATTTATTTATTAAATAAAGCTTTATATAAGTTAAAATAGAACCCTAACCTTTAATATTTACACCTTAAATCTATCTTATATAAGATTAGTTTTAAAATATTTCCCTATAATAAAAGAATATTTATACTTAATATTACTCTTAATAAAAATAAATATTTAGCTATTTTAATATATTATATTGATAATATGCTACTAGGAGCTAATAATTCTACTACTTCAGAATATATTTATAGTAATCTTAAGAAAAACATAAAAATCCAAAATTTAAGAGAACTTAATACTTTTTTAAGTAATAATTTAATTATTAATTATAAGAATAAAAATATAGAAATAAATCAGTTTAAATATACTAATAGAATTCTTACTAAATTTAATAAAAAAGATATCTATAGTTTTAATACTCCAATAGATAATAAAGTTAAATTCTTTATTAATAAGGATAATACTACTAAAAAAGAAATATTAGAATATTAAAAAGAAGTAGGAGCTTTATTATATTTAGCCTTAAAAACCAGACTTGATATTACTCTAGCAATTACTACTTATTCTTAATTTTCTTCAAATTTTTCTAAAGAATATTTTATTACTTTTAATAAGATATAAAGTTACTTAAAAAAACCCTAATTATAAATTAATTTACAACTATAATAATATTAATCTTTTTAATTTATTTAGGTTTATAGACTTAGATTAGGCTAGAGATATTAATAATAGAAAATCTACTTTAGTATATATATTTTACCTAGATTTGTATAATATTATAAATTATAGCTCAGCTAAGCAAAAAATAGTAGCTTTATCTATTTATAAAGCAAAGTATATAGTTCTAGTAGATACTACTAAAGAAGCTATTTACTTATATAATAACTATAGTTTTATTAATAAAACTTTAGGATTCAAAACTATTAATAAGCTGATTATCTTTATAGATAATTAATTAGCTAAAAAAACTTACTAAAAATACTAAATTCCATAAAAAAACTAAGTATATTAATATTTATTATCACTATATTAGAAATCTTATTTGAGATAATCAGATTAATCTCTATTATATTAATATGAATAATAATATAACTAATTTTTTAATAAAGCCTTTAGGCTGAGTTAAATTTAATAATATTATTAAGAGGATTTTACAGAATAATTTTAATATTCAACCCTCTTATAAAAGAAATAGTCTTAATAGTCTATTTTCTAAGGATTAATCTTTTCTTTTACCTTTTACTAGTTTTAAGTTTTTCTAATTTTTCCTAATTTTTTTTTACTCTATTTTAAAGTCTTTTCCTTTAAACCTTTTCTAGGTTTTAGGTTTTTCAGATTTTAATCTTTTAAAGATTTTTCTCTATTTTTCCTATATAGTTTTTAGAGTTTTTACTATTTTTTAAACTATAAAAGATTTATTTATCTTATATACCTTAAGGGGGGATATTAGAGTTCTAGCTATTTAACTATTACTCTATTAATCTTAATAACCTGTTTTAGGTATTTAAAGGCTTAAGTATTTACTGTTACTCTTATAACCCTATATTTTCTATTTATTATAGAAAATCAATTATTAGAGTTAAGGTTATACTACCTTAATTATTTATACTCTAAATTAATCAAACTATAATATTAGAATATTTAATAAATAGACTACTTAGTAGCCTAAGCGTAACGGAGCCGAAAGCTCTATATGATATAAGGTTAATCTTTCTGAAAATAAACTCTATTTAGATATTAATACCGCGAAGTTCCCCACTTCCTATAGAACCAGAACTTCCTATCATCATCACCATTTATATCGATATCAGTACTATTTTTAGATATTATTCTGAATGACCTATTCTTTAATGATTGAGAGTTGTTGATTCCCCTTGACCTTTTACTAGTTACCTATTACTAGTTTAACAAAAACCCTATTACCCTTAATAGAAGTAAAATTATAAGGATTTTCTAAGACTAAGTAACATTTTATATTCTTACTTAAAATAGTACTTTTAGTAGTAAAACTAATAAGAAGGGTAGTATTATAAACCTTATATCTATATTTACACTCAAAAGCTATTACTTGAATATTATTTTTTAAAATATCTTATTTAACTTAAGTATAACTAGCTTCTTAACTACTAAATACTCCTAGTTGACTATACTTAAGTAGACTATTAATCCTTCTATAACCTTTATACTTCTATAAAACAAACTAGTAATAATATATTTTAATAAAACTTCTCTAATTATTATACTTAGAATAATTAATATTCTTATACCTCTAGGTATTATTACATTTTATATAGTACTATATAATACCTCTTTCTTATTCTACCTTACAGATATAGATTGACTTAGTATTATATTTAATAATATATATAACTAGTTCTATTAAAGTAAAAAAGTTATACTAATTATTTCAAAATAGGGGTATCTATAGCTACTTTTTAATAAAAAGAGAATAATTACTTCTATATATCTTATAGAGGTAGAGATATAGAGACTCTACTACTATTTTAAATACCTAGCTGTCATATATCTCTATAATATTCTTAATAAAATAGGATATCTAGTTAAATATTATACCTTTAAAATACTTAAGAAGTATTATT
The DNA here is from genome assembly GCA_000350065.2 of Colletotrichum orbiculare MAFF 240422. NCBI lineage: Eukaryota > Fungi > Ascomycota > Sordariomycetes > Glomerellales > Glomerellaceae > Colletotrichum > Colletotrichum orbiculare. The sequence goes on along the minus strand of AMCV02000039.1, from coordinate 549,590 downwards.
ACTAATACTAAATATATAGTATAGCCCTTTTATACTTTCGCTTTACTATTTATAGTAATATCGACTTTAACTTTAAAATTATTATTAATATTGTCTATATTAATAGCTATCCTATATTCTATATTATTAATACTATAATAGTGTTTAATACTACTCGATTTTTACTAAATATCTCAGTGAATGTAATATAAGAGGCCTTTAAGGTATATTAAATCGATATATACTAAAACCTTCCTAATTTTATTATAATAGATATAGGTATAATATTTCAATCTGAAGACTTCAGATTAGAAGCAAAAATAATAGGATTAATAGTTTATATTATTCTAATTAAGATATATAATAGTATTAGTAAGGTTAAGTGATACTATATACTCCTCTACTATATATATAATATCTATTGTAATAAAGTACCTACTACTACTTAAGAAGTATTTCTTTAAGTAGTATATAAAGCAATTAATAATATTACTAAGCCTAATAGCTTTATACTTATTCTACTTATTTTTAAAGTATACCCCTATTTTATAGAAGATTTAGTTCTTTCTCTAGATATTATTACTTAGGCCTATACTATATATAAGACTATTAAAGAGATTTACTATAAATATACTAAGTATACTATTAATACTACTTTAGTAATACGTAATAGCCTAGATATTTTATATATTATAACTTTTCTATTCTAATCCCTAGTATATATATAGTAAGAGAAAAATAGTTAGTAAGGCTTATATTACTTCCTTACTATATATAATAAGATATATATTCTCAAGCTCCCTTATAGCTTTTAAAAATTTCAATTTATAACTATAAAACTATACTTTAAAAATAATAACTAAGAAATCTTACTAAGCTATATTAGTATAGTACTAATACCTTTTGAAACGCTAATACTTAAAGATACCTATAAGATACCTATAAGAACTAATATTACTATAATAAGAGACCTAATACTATATAGAGATATATATTCCTATAGCGGTATCCTAATTTTATCTATAGTTATCCCTATAGAGCTTTAGAATACTTAATAAATACTATAAGATACTATTATTATAAATAATAGTAATACTACTACTATTAATAATAATAATCTTCTCCCTACTTAAATAGTTAGTAATCTACTATTTTAGTTTTAAATATATTAGATCTAGCTAATTTTAAATTATATAATTTATAGGGGTAACTTATTTTCTTAAGACTTTAG